>BPLR01011960.1:0-43306 GCA_021605095.1 Caerostris extrusa | reverse complement strand
ATTGGTTGGAGAGCTGACAACCCTACCCCTTCAAAAACATCTCATGTTTCGAAATTTGCCAGTAGGAAAACGGCCTTGTCCCACCAAGGGGCTATTGCGGCAATGATGAAGAATTATAAAACCACAATTCCATTAATTTTCTATACTTAAGACCGTATATATAATGTCATTTTAAACTGTACTGGGAGGGTAATAGGATTAAAATAAGTAATATAAGTCATTTAAGAAAAATTATTGCAGAATATGAGTCAAATCAAATCATCACAAAATCTTTTAAATCACTGTCTGTTTATAAATAGAAAATTTATATATCTTGAAAGGATAATGTAATCTGTTTTTTTTTTTAAATATCTTATATTTCAATTACAATGTTTCACATTGTTCATTTATTGAAACAATAATCAGTTCTCTAAAACTGTTCCTGCATTTTATACTCATGCAGTATATTTATTATGTTTTACAGAAAGACGGAGGGAATATTTGGAAGACACGTCAGATAATTCTGGAGCACAAAATTCGCACCATTTAACAAATAACAGCCAAGAAGATTCTGCTAGGGGATCAACAACCCAATCACAAGTGTTATATTTGTGATGTTGATTTTCCAGATCAATACAGGTAAGCAAATTTTGCAAAATATATTTTGATCGAAAAAAAAATCTATGTAAATTCTTTCTGATGATAAATGATTCGAATCTATAAAAATGAATAACGATTCGAATTCATGAAATGAATGATTTAAACGATTTGACCCTATAAAAGGAATCATTCAAATTATTCAATCTATGAAATAAAGAATTCAAAAGATTCGACTCTATAAAAGGAATCATTCAAATGATTCAAATCTATGAAATGAATGATTCAAAAGATTCATCAATATAAATTCATGAATATTCAAGTGATTCGAATCTATGAAATGAAAATGATTCAAAAGATTTGACTCTATAAAATAAATCATACAAATGATTTGAATCTATAAAATTAATCATTCAAAAGATTCGAATCTTATGAAATGAATGATTTAAAAGATTCGACTCTATAAAAGAAATCATTCAAATGATTCGAATCTATGAAATAAAGAATTCAAAAGATTCGACTCTATAAAAGAAATCATTCAAAGATTCGACTCTATAAAAGAAATCAAAGATTCGAATCTATGAAATGAATGATTCGAACGAATAAAACTCAAATAATTCTCGAATCCACTATAAATATGTTATGACCTTATTTTTATATGGCATTAAATATAAAATCTACTTTTTTCCCACAAAATCTGAACAATATTGAATAAAAGTAAGTTATTGTTTACATTTTTGAATGTATTTCCATCACCTTTATGCTTATTAATTCAATGAATTGATATTTGGTTTCTATCTTTATATTACATGACGTCAGAAGATGAATAATGTGATTTACAGTGACATAGATTTTCGAAATCTCGAAACGATCATTTTCCAGAAACTTGTCCAATTCTTAGAAACTGATTACATTTGACAAATTAAATTAATTTTTTATCACTTCTCCTTCACAATTCTTGGATATATTCAAGGTTTTTTTTAGCAAGCAATCAAGGATGGTATATTAACTGCATCACATCATTCTGTCGTAATCATCTAAATGCGTAATGAAAAAATGGCGGCTAAGTAAAAATACGCGTTACGCGCTTTTGAAGTGATTTACTCTTTTTTTTTTTTTTTTTTATTTTTCCCGATTGTGAATACTCGATGGCCCATGAAGTGGAATAATTGGCCTCCCTTTCCCTTTTTATAATCCTTTCACAGTGATTGAGGACGATTTACATTCAGTTCTGCTGCCCTAGAGTACGCTTCCGATATGGCATAGCCTTCCTGAACATTTTTTTTTTTTTTTTTTTTCGATAATTCAAAGCCGCATAAGATAGATCGAATAGTTGATAAATTCGATATGCATGACACATTATTCTTCTCTAATCCAAAGACTTGACTTGCTTTGGTTCATTTAAAATGATTTGAACACAATAATTCGCTTACTAATCAGTTAGGAATACGTAATGTGTTTTATTCATAAGTGTGATTAGAAGGCATGATGGCCAATTGGCTAGCGCTCTGGCCTTTGGCCCCATATGTTTCAGATTTAAATACTGGCGGTGTCATGGATATTTATTAGCGGTTCGGAATCCACGTTAAACTGTTGGTTCCGGTCCAATTAGCCCTCGTGTGCAAAAAAAATGACAGTAGAGCTATTAATCAAACCAAATCACGTAATGTTAACGGAGATGAGGAAAGATAGTTATTGAAATAGTATACATCAAAACATTCGATAAAATATATAAAACAATTTTTTTTTTTTTGCTGAAAAATGTGAATTTTGTTTTCAGAAAAATAATTGAAAAAAATTCTTCTTTTTTTTATGAAATTGGATACATCTCAGTGAAAGTTCTTCTTCTTCTTTTTATTTTTTTGAAATAATCTTGAATTTTCTTCCTATTCTTATCCCTGAAAGCCTTGTTTTTAATATACTTGGAAACTATTATTTCATTATTTATAAATACATTTTAAGAATATATATGTATATGGGTGGAGGGCTGATGATCGAATGACAAGTGCTCTGGCGCTCGGTCCACAGGTTTCAGGCTTGAGTCCTGGAGGTGCCATGGATGCTTGTAGTGGTTCGGAATCTACATAAAACCGTGAATATAGGCCTAATATGACAGTTGGGCGTAGGGCTGATAATCCTACCCCCAAAAAAGAAAACATCTCATGTTTGGGAATCTTCCAGTTGGCAGACGGCCTTGGCCTACCATGTGGTTGTTTGCGCCAATGAAGAAGAAGAACTATGTATACGTACATCTAATGAATGTTCGTTATGTAGTAAAATAGTAACGTTTGTTATACGTAGAAATCTCTTATTGTTATTTGTATCGTATACGATGCCTTTGCAGTTATATAGATTTTTTATTTTCAAAATTATATGTCTGTGACCAATATTTGTAATAAGTATGAAGATGATTTAAATTTATTTTTAAGTGAGACAGGAAAATTTAACTTTCAAAATTTTCAAATTTGCCTTTAAAAAGATATGAAATGAAATAAAACAGGTTCATCTTGCAATATACGAATTTACTTTGCTTCTTTTATAACTAATAATTTTTTTTACTATATTTTTACTTTAAGAACATCACGTTTTTTTTTTATAAATTATTTCAGTTCATATAAAATTCTTCAAATGTTTTTTTTTTTAATTTTCATTCCACTTTTTAAGCAAATATCTATTTTTACATTTTTTCTCTCCTTTGGCTAACACACTTATTCAATTGAATCATTATCGAAATTTCAATGACGCTGTAAATTTCCTTAAATATTCAAAACGAATTCCCACCAAGACTTGCAGAAAATCAGTAATCATGCATAAAATTTGCCTTTCTTTTTTTTATCCTCAAATCTTTCATCAACAGTAAACAATCTTTTCCAAGCAGAAATCATCCTTTTACGGGGAAAAAGGAAGAAAAAACAAAAAACTCGCCCTTTATTTTTAACAAATAATGTACCCAGTCAACTTTCGGTTTATCTGATGTGAACCATTAAAAAAAAAAAAAAAAGGTTTATTTTTTCCTTTATGGTGGAAAATGTCGCAGTAAAAACCTGAATAAGTAAACGCTTAATTTTTTGAGATATGGAACTACCTGACACTACCTCCATTGAGGGTAGATTAAAATGCATTCATAATAAACCAAAACTAAATCGACTGTAACGATACATGGATAACTTTCTTTTATGCAAGTTCATGTGGAACATTTGAATCATTAATCTTACTCGGGTGTTAAGTTGATTGTAAAATGTCGTTTAGCCTACAGACAGACGCACTAAAAGTATTAGTTAAGTTTTTGAAACGACTTATTATATTTTTATCTGTCATTTCTCTTGATGGTAAAGTAAGGCATTACCATAAATTAAAATATTCATATGAAATAATTTAAATTTTCTCTATTTGTTATAATTAATAAATTTATTTATTAAACTTCATATTTCTTTTTTATTAATACAATAAAAATAATTTAAAGATGATTAGATTAAAAATTTTTTTTTTGAAGATAAAAGATTTATAATAAAAAGATTGCACTTATGTAATTTAACATGAGTGGCAACTCATGTTAAATTAGTTAATCTGCCATGGTGACTACTAATGTTTTACATGACACACTATTTAAGAATAAGATTTTAAATTTAGCATTAGCGTCACCGTATACAAAAACCTTCTAATATAGTATCAGTTGGGTTCCTCTATAATTAATCTATTTGCTGCCTTAACAATGAATGGTTTCAAAATTATTACATATATAAAGAAATTGTATTCCGTTTTTTATAAATATCTGTAAAATTTTTCAAATGTATATTTAGCAAAAAGTTTTTTTTTTTTTTTTGCAGATTTTCTCAAGAGTTTATATCGTTATCTATAAAATCGATATATAAAATATTTTAAAATATATAAAATCTATATCATATGACATAAATACAAAGATTTAAATTATGTTCTATTTGTTATAAAAATTAAATTCATTTATTAAAAAATCAAATTTATCTATTCACCGTTGCACTGATGTTTACTATTCACGTTAAACTAGTTAGCGTGACTAATAATTAATGGTCAACGAAAGTTAATTAATTAAGTTCTAAAGTTAAATGGTCAATTAAATAAGCATGCACTATTTAAGAATAAGATTTTAAATTTAGCATTAGCTTCACTGTATAGAAAAACATTCTAATGTAATATCAGTTGCGCTCATCTAAAGTTACTATTTGCTGATTTAACAACGAATGGGTTCAAAATTATTATATATATAAAGAATTGTATTCCGTTTTTCATTAATTTCTGTTAAATTTCTCAAATAAGTTTAATTGCACTAAGTGTTTTTGCAGATTTTTTTAAAGATTTTTATCTTTCTCTATTTGTGTTTATGTTATGCAATTCGTAGGAAACCATTTTTTTATACAATCGAAAACTGTATATGGATTCATTTACACAAAATCAAATTAAGTTTAATTTTATGTAAATATGTATACAAACTATTTTTTTTATCATGGTTTCTTATTTATTTTTTTTAAATAATACATTTTAGAGAAATATCTTTTCAGGAATCACTAGTAAATATTTTCCACATATGGTGTAAAACACCCAGATGATATAGCAATAAATAACCGCAAAAGTAAATTAAGAATCTGTTAAAATTATGAGGGTAAAAACGTAAAGATTTATTCGTGTAAAAATGTGATTTACTTAAATCTTCTTTAGGCATACTTGGTAAGAAAGCAGATTTTTACAAGAGTTTTGATGTGTGTGCTAAACTGCATCCTCTTTACCATTCTGCCAGAATAGGAATTAAAAATAAAATTATTTTATTTCAGGACAATAGAATACTTCACATTTTTGCCATGTTTGAATAAGAACGGCTATTTTTGATATATGCAATGTATAATTAACGAAGTACATGTATCAAAGTACAAATGTATTAAAAGAATGCCATTTATTGTAAAATCCATTGTTTAGCAATGAACGCATATGCAAAACATTACATTAAATTTAAAATATATCAATATATTTAAAATTTATATATTTAATATTTTAGTATATTATTTTTAAGATATACATATATTGAACACTAATTACTAAGCAATTACAAACAAATCTAAATACGTAACTATGAAAATTTTTGCTACAGAAACAGATCCCAATTAGAAAAAGAAGAATCAATGAAATAAGCGCATTACAGTACAAAATGCACAAATACAAAGCACAATGCAGATGCAAATGCAAAATGCACAATGCAAAGCACAATGCAAATGCAAATGCAAAATGCACAATGCAAAGCAAATGCAAATGCAAAATGCACAATGCAAAGCAAACAAATAAGCGAATTACAGCGCAAAATGCATAAATACAAAGCTAAACACAAATTTTTACACGGAAGATTAAAGATCCAGATTAAAATGGATGAATTGAAAATGTTTTCTAGAAATTGAATGGAAATCAGTTTATTTTTTAATTTTAATTAAAGCAATATTTGAAAAATTACGTTTAGTTTTATCAAAGTAAAAACAATGTTTTTAAATTCAATATTTTTTTAAATTATTTAAAAATATATCTTCATCTCACAGAAGCCATCCTTCATCTTCACCTTTATACGTAAACACTATTTGTTGATGGCAAGAAAATTCAAATAATAGTTTTGGAATAGGCTAGAAAGAACCTGATATAAGAAAAAAGGCTATTTGAGTTATGCTTGGTTGCACAATCCCCAATTGCATCTTGATTTTTCTTTTCTAAATTCAAAAGAACATATAGTTGCATTTCTTCATATAAACATTTGAATTTTTATTGAAGATGCGTCAACCAATCTGCAGGGGGGATGTGCAATCCATCAAATTCTCATCTTAACCTGATGACGGATAAGTTCTGTTTCGTTTCATGTATTAAATAAAAGCAGTGCGTTACGCCTATTAGGGGCACTCACCAAAAATGCGTAGGTGGAGCATTTTATAACTGACAGATGGAATAAGACACAATCTGTAAATGCAGCTATCCGATATCACATCTAATTTAAAAGCTTTCACCAATTCAGATTGATAAGGGACTTACCCATGTAACAGCAATGCAGCTATGGCATTCCATGAAAGAGGCTTAAGTTTTTATATTGCCACTTCTAAAGGTGTTATGTCTTAGATGTATGTATAGTAACATGGTGTATTTCAAAATATGCAATAACTGATTATTTTTCTAAAGCTGCATATTATCTTATCGAAATGCAAATCGTATGCGAAATAGTTTTAAAGTAGTTGAAAACCATGATAAAAACATTTTCCAACAATTTCGCACGTTAAATATGTTTAGTTTAAATTCGCAAAAAAATCGATTTTCTCGTTTTTGTATCTATACATCGATTACTGAGATAATATAAACCACATGTATGTTATAAAAGCAAACATAATACGAAACATTATCATTTAATGTAATTTTTATCACAGTCACAGATGTGCTATAATAGGTTTACACAATAGTGAATTCATGTAATGAGCTTTTGATTAATTTTCATATATTGAAAATGAATGAAAGGGAAAGAATTAAAAGTTAGTAATGTAAATGTAAAGAGTTTAATTAATAGAATGTTAGAAGCGAAAATAAATTTTTAGTGTTTAAAATATTAAACGACTATTTTATCTTTAAACTCGTTTTTGTGAAAGACGAGATTACTTCTGATAAAATACTCTATTTTCGGTCATAACTTTCACCTATAAGCATTACACGTAAAAAATTAAACTTATGAATTTTAAAAACTCAAACGGGATTCCTCCACACTTCACGCAATGAAGGCAGGAGTATGCTTTTCTATAGTTAAGCTGTTTTTGAATTGAAGCTTGAAGATTGTATCTATATTATGCATCTTTCAAAACTTATGAAGAAGATTTAAAGATTGCATCTACACCCCATGTAAGTGTATTTGTGTCCCCCAATATTAAAGAAAAAAATCTTAGTTATAGTATAAAGTGTACATTCTTTAGTTATTGCTTACTTTATAAGGTGATTTCTTGATAAATTTTACTTAATAACAAGCAGTAAAAACCTGTTGGTGTTAAATAAATTCAACCATAGTTATAATAAAATATTAATATGACTGTAATTGAATTAACAACATTCAATTCTAAATGAAAAAACGATGCAGATTTTGACAGTGCCAGTTGTGGGGGAAATCTGTCATAAGTATTTTTTTTTTTAATCACTAATATTTTCCTTGAAAACTATTAAATTTCAATTAAAATCTCCATTTTTTAACTAGATATCTTTCGAGTTTTCTGTCTGCCATCTTTCTAGATTGAAAATAAAATAAAATAAAATAAACTGCAAGAGATTTCGTCCAGTTTCAGAAAAGGTATAACTACGAGACTTTGGAAAACCATTTTATTGCCAATGAACTTCTGCGAAATCAGATTTTCAGTTAATATAACTCAGGTACACCTCGTAAATCTTTGATATTATCAGGGATCTCCCAATCCTTCCATCTGCCATTCTTGTGGATTGGCAAGAAGAAAAGAAGACAAGCGCAGGATTCGATGTGGTGCTCAGGTGAGAGTGAAAGTGTGTGATGGGATGTTGGGCGTTGGTACCATCCTCTTCGGCCAAGAAGGGAGTTGTCCTGTCTTCGAGGTGGCCACACCCTGGCCTCTTCTCGATGACCCATATGATAGGCCTGGTCATCAGGCGGCCTCCTGGAACCCAAAGCGGTGGAGGGTTTCAAATAAAAACATGACAGCACTTTTACTCCAGACAGAATATTAACTAAACACGGGAAGGTAGACTGAAGAGCACAGCATGAAATTATGATGAGACTCATGTTGCACAGCGAGAGATGATTGCCTATTGATTTTGGTTTTGAAAGAATTTTAAGATCCGATTCATGATGTAGGATCTTTCATTTAACTTTCTAGCTTCTTCTTTCTTTTATAAAAGAAAGAAGAAGCTACCTAGCACATTAGGATGAGTTTGACCTTGATTTTTAAATTCCCTGCTCTCTAGCATTGAACATGATGAAGTTAAATATCCAGCAACATCTAAAAATTGCATTTTTTTTTACCTTAAAAATAACTATAATTTACCAATTATCTGAAATTTAAAATTTTTAGAGAAGAATCTGAATTTTCTCTGCTAAAATATGTGTGGGAGTGTTCATGAGAAGTTTCAGTTTTATTGCTCATGAAGATGTTCTTATATTCCTTACAGTTTTATCGAAATTTTAATAGTTCTAATAGTATACGTTCTCCATATAGTCCTGACGCCATAGCCAATTGGCTAATGCTCTGGTGGTTGATACCACAGGTTTCAATTTCGAATCCTGCCAGTGAGATGAATGTTTATTGAAGTGGTTCGAATCCACTTTAAAACTGCAGGTCCCTGTCTAATTAGCCCAAAGTGTGCACAAACTGACCGTATAGCGAAAAACTAAGTCTTAAGTCCTTATAATATTATCAAGATTTTAATAATACTTTTTCCATTTAGTCATTATAGTTTTATAGAAATTTTAATAAGATATTCTCCGTAAATTCTCCGTAAATGTTATTAAAATATACTTATTCATGGTGATTTTAACTCCAATGTTCTAGGCTAAAATATAGAAACTTTACACTGAAGTGACAAAAGTCATGGGATAGCAATATGCAAATTTTCAGATGGCAGTAGCATCGCTTAAAAACAGGTATAAATGCGCAGTGCTTTCGCAGAGCTTTCATTTTCTGTTCAAGTTATTCATGTGAAGAGGTTTTGACGTGATGATGACCGCACGACGGGAATTAACAGACTTTGAACGCGGAATGTTAGTTGGAACTAGACGCATGGGTCCTGCCATTTCGGAAATCGTTAGGAAATTTAACATTCCCAAATCCACTGTGTCAAGAGTGGGCCGAGAGTATAAAATTTCAGGCATAACATCCCACCATGGACAGCGCAGTGGTCGACAGCCTGCACTTAAGGACCGAGACCGGCGACGTCTGCAAAGAGTCGTAAATTCTAACAGACAAGCAACACTGCGTCAAATAACCGCAGAAATCAATGTGGGACGTACAAGGGACTTGTCTGTTAGAACTGTGTGGAGAAATTTGGCTTTCTTGGGCTATTCCAGCAGAAGACCGACTCGAGTGCCTTTACTGACAGAACGACATCGCTTGCAGCGACTCGTGGGGCACGTGAGCATATCGGTTGGTCCCTAGATGAATGGAAAACAGTGGCCTGGTCCGATGAGTCACGATTTCAGTTGGTAAGAGCTGATGGTAGGGTTCGAGTGTGGCGCAGACCCCACGAAGCCATGGACCCAAACTGTCAGCAAGGCATTGTTCAAGCTGGTGGTGGCTCCGTAATGGTGTGGGCTGTTTTTTCATGGCATGGACTTGGTCCTCTGGTGTGACTGGACCGAACATTGACTGGAAACGCTTATGTTCAGCTACTTGGAGATCACTTGCAGCCATTCATGGACTTCATGTACCCAAACAACGATGGGATTTTTATGGATGACAATGCGCCATGTCACCGGGCTACAACTGTTCGCGATTGGTTTGAAAAACATTCTGGACAATTCCAACGAATGATCTGGCCACCTAGATCGCCCGGCATGAATCCCATCGAGCATTTATGGGACATCATCGAGAGGTCTGTTCGTGCCCAAAATCCTGCACCATCAACGCTTTCACAATTATGGACGTCTATCGAGACAGCATGGCTCAATATTCCTGCAGAAGACTTCCAGTGACTTGTTGAGTCCATGCCACGTCGAGTTGCTGCACTTCGCCGGGCGAAAGGAGGGCCGACACGATATTAAGAGGTATCCCATGACTTTTGTCATTTCAGTGTATTTCAATATTCTTTCATTTGTAATTATTGTGGATAGATTGTTTCACATTTGGCACATTTCTCAAACTTTATTAAGGCTAATTAAATGAATTCACCTAATTTCTCAATAGTCAAGAACATTTAATTAAATGCTTCTTACATTTGTATTACCTATGGATACATTTTATTACTCAGAATGACCAATGAATAATATTTTGTAAACTTTAATGTTCCATGGCGTTGGTCAGTCTCTTAACCTTTTCCCACGGGCATGGAAAAAAAGAGCGCGTGATGTTTACAATGCACGTTTTCATAACCCTCTTTGAGAAACAGAAAATTTTCAATGGGTGCTTTAATAGCGACGGCACGATCCATTGTGTCTGTGCAGCATCGTCTATTAAAAAGCGAATATCGATAATTAAAGAAACAATGGTGTTGATTTTAGAGTCCCGCTTCTACTTTTGTAGAATTAAACATCCGTGATATCCTCCGTGGTGTAGATGAGAAAAAAAGTAACAAAGATAACTTCGTGACTCGGCCAAACAATTGATATTCTCATTTTTGTTATTGTTGTTTTTTCTTGCCTTTTTTTTTTTGTCCACGATGAAACAACACATAGTAATGTTTTTCATTGAATTGTGAATGGCCAGTGTAATTTAGAATATGTAATGTTGCATTACCATTTCCCCATTTTTTATGCCATGTTGCCTTTAAAATGCTATAAAGCAGCATAAGTATACAGCTATGAGCGCTCTCCAGAATATTTTTATGGTATTCGGCAAATAGCGTGTAAACATTTATAGATTTATCGATAAATGCGATGAAATAAATCGATTCATCAGAAATGGTCATGCAGCAATTTCTCTGAAAAACAAAGATGCATTATTAGATTGAGATAAATGCGAAAAATATACGCTTGGCTAGAAAGTTTCATGCATAGCTTAAGCAAATTAATGCATATTGAGATTCATTTTGTAACAATCTTTATATTATTCAGGGTATTATCATTACTGTTTTTGAATTTTATCGGACAAATACACTTTTCAAAAAGTCTTTTTATATAAAGCTAATCTTTTTTAGTTAACTCATAATAGCTTATTCTGGTCTTCAATGAAATTTTCTTGCAATTTTCATGTAATTTAAGTTGGAAATATATATATAATATGACAACGCAATACAAAAAGACAATTGACAAGGAGTGAACTAGAAGCATGACCATTTTGCACGAAAGCCACTACTGGTATTCACTACACACAAAATGTATAACAAAAATCATTATAGCTTTTTCATAACAAAAAACACTTTCAAACTTTTCTCAAAAAAGAAAAAAAATGCTAGAAATTGTTCAATACCAACCAAAGTGCGTATAAGCTACAGCAACGGAATTAAAAATAATTTGACAAATACAAATATTAAAAGGTTGAACACCTAGAACTGGATTAGCAAATGAAAAAGTACACAAAAATTAATATAAAATATATAATAACTGGGTGTAAAATATTATCTTCAGAAATTCTGTTAAACCCAAAAGAAATACTACTAAAACCCTTCGGCGGCCTGGTGGCTAATTGGCTAGAGATCTGGCTTTTAGTACCACAGGCTCTAGGGTTTTGAATCCTGGTGGTAACATGAGCATGGTTCGGAATCCACGTTAAACTGTAGGGCCACTCTAATTAGCCAAAAGTGTGAAAGAAATGACCGTAGATTGCCGAACTAAACGACACCAAACTGAGTTTCAAGTGTTTAACAATTATAAAGTGTATAATTAGACTATATGCAGTCATATGGTTGTGTCATCAATTCATGGGATCGTTTAATCAAACAGAATATTTCGCAAAAGTACAGAATGAACTTTTAAAAACTCCCTTTACTTTCGTATATATTACAAACACAATAGATTTCTGGTTTTTTTTTTTTGAATTAAAATATTTATACTTTTAAAAAGTGGAAGCTAATAAGTTGTTTGATTAAAATAGGTTTCCTGTAAAAACAAAATTTTTTTTTTCATATCTTGAGCAGAGAAATAAAAAAAAAAAAATTAGAAAATTTAGCAAAAAAAAAAATATATATATTTTGTCCAAGAATATTTTTTTTTTCCTTTTACATAACAAACTGTTACAGAATAAATCGATAAAAGAAATGGATAAATAAAAAAAATAAAATAATTTTATTCAAATTAAAAAGGATAACCCCATTGTCGAAATTAACTGACCAGTTTATTCCGACTACTTTTTATGAACATTCTGCAAAATATTTGAATTACAATTTTCCTCATTTTTAACCTTAATTTTGAAAGCATTCTATAAAAGTAAAGTGTTAAACATATAAGTGTTTATCAGATTTTAATTTTTTTACTTTTTTTCACAAAATAATTTTTTATTACCTGAAGATCAATGCTCGGAAATTTAAAAACATTGTTAGTATAGCTTCCATCCTCTTTTTTTTTTTTCCTTTTTTTTTTAACGAACCAATCCTCAAATTTCAAATGGGATCAAAAACTGAACATCTCCCCGAAACTCGCATTTAAGCATACATGTGTTTATCAGATTTGAATTTTTTTACTTTTTCACAGAATAATTTTTTATTACCTTAAGATCAATGCTCGGAAATTTAAAAACATCGTTAGTATAGCATCCATCCTTTTTTTTTTTTTTTTTTTCTTTTGTTTTTAACGAACCAAACCTCAAATTTCAAATGGGATCACAAACCGAACATCTCCCGAAACTCACATTCGAGGAAATCGATCCTTTCTGGAGCATCCATATTTATATTTAGAAACAGAAAACCATCCCGTTGTGTGCCCAGCCCGATCAGAATCAGAATCAGTTCTTGTTCTTTTGCGCTTACCAATTACGCCTTTTGTCTGGATCAATTGAGCTGCGATAAACAGCCCGGGGGCTCGCATTCGTTTTGAAATGAAATTAGAAGAAGAAAGAAAGAAATAAGGCCTGGAGGAAGTTAAAATTCAACAGGAGGACTTGTCTTCTTCCTTGTTTGACGTTCGTCTTCTTCAACGGGTATGCATGCCCGCCCTTGCCTAAGGACGGGGAGAAGTTGCCAAGCTCCAAATCTGAAAGAAAGGAAAATAGGCGATTGATTAAACGATGCGTTTGTTAAAACGTTTAGTGGGCGGACAATTTGGTGATTGCTGCCGCCGCAGAACTCTACGGAGGAGACGTGTCAAGACACAATTCAGTAAAGACACAAGGATTTTTCATACACTGGCTTTTACCCTTCGTGCATATCAATGCACTTTGGGAATGTGGAAAATAATTGGGCGAGCAGACTTAATATTAATTGATGAACAATATAAAATTAGACCGGGAGGACTTCAAAGGTCCATCCACATAGCCCTACAGCTGCTTTTCTACTATTTAAGTTACCAAGTTTTTGTTATTAATTGATGGAGTCATGCTAAAATAAGTGATTAATAGACATATCTGTAATGAAGCCATCAGAGATTGGTTCGATAGGATCAAAAGATGTTATTTTCATCGAAATGATCGCTCTAAGGCATAATGATGTCTTGAAAAATTATATAAAGGTAATTTCTAAGTTCAATATCAGTACAACTTATTATATGTAAATATATGTGTAATAATAAAAATTTACTCATTCAGTTAATTTGATGCTGAATTCAATTAGTATTTCCTTTATGCTTTTTTTTTTTAAAATAGTTGTCAGATCATTATTTAAAAAATTAAGGAAATATCTTTTAACGTTTAGCACAAATTTTTTTTTATTCACAAATCAGTTAATTTGATGCTGAATTCAATTAGTATTTCCCTTTATATTTTTTTTCAAATAGTTGTTAGATCATTATTTAAAAAAATTAAGAAAATCTGTTTTAACGTTAATAGAAAAGAAAGAGTTATTAAAAGCGTAATTTAAAGAAAATAATAAATTATGTTGTCCTTGGAAAAACACTAATGCAAAAGGATAAATATTATGAACTTATCAAAAAAATAATGAAAGAAAAATAATTGCTACCTTTTTTTTCTTAAATGAAAAGAGTAATAAGATGTAGTTAGACAATATAAAGGGAAAAAAATCTAAAAGCTAAATATTAAAAAATGCTTGCTTTGTGATTTAACACATTCAGAAAATAAATCGAAAAGCTATTTTTATTTCGAAATATAAAAAAGTTAGCCAAACGTATTTATAGCATGTAATCTTAATTCACTAATAGAATTGCTCGAATTGTTTATTTTTTTGTAGTGAAAAGAAAATTTTGATCGTCTTTATTCAAATAAACTTACTTGATTGAATTCACAAAGAGTTGTTGATGTTTTTTTTTTTAAATAAATGTTTTTAAAAATTGTTGATTGTTTAAAAAGCTTGTTTTCAAAATATAATCTAAAGAAGATTTATTTTTAATCGTCGTATTACACTGAAAAATACTTAAACCACAAAACATATCCTCTTTTGGGCAAAAGACTGATTGTCGCTGGTACCGCCAGAATTTCAATTGGTGATGCATCTGTGTTGCTTATACAACATACACACATAAAAAAAAGGATTTCCACAAATGATGTAAAAGAAAATTCCTATCTACTAGAAGAAAAACCCACAACCATTTCTTGTGTTTTATATTTAATGAGGCGAAAGGAGTGAAAAAATCTGGTTCATCTTCTTCATTAATTATACAAGAGGAGTAGAGAGAAGAACCTGAATTTCGCCTTCATTCTAAATTGTTTATTTGTTTTGTACGTATTATCCTTTGTGTTTTTCCAAGGACAAGATAAATTATTATTATTTTTTTCAAATTAGTTTTTTTAATAACTCTTTCTTTTCTATTTATGTTACAGTGTAAGTGCTTTTTTATTATAATTATATTACCATTAATATCTCATTTAGAAGAACATATTTTTTTTCCTTCTTGTAAATGAATCGAATAACACTTTAAAAAATAATGAAAGTAATTAAACTACCAATTAAAATATAAGTGTTAATTTTTATTCCCAAATTTTTTTGTATAAAAAATTTATAATTTTAAATGACTGATTTTTAATATCTGGCCTGTTAACTTTTAATATATATTATCAATAAGTATATGAAGGGAAGATTAATTTTTAATTCTTTAATTACTTTATTTTACATAACGTTTCTTATATATATATATATTACAATAAAGAAAGAATTTTACAATAAAAATATCATGCGAATAATGTAATAAGTAATAAAGTTATGTAATATTTTAGGTAATTTTGGTCTGATGAAATTTTATGAAATGATATTCAATCAAATATAAATGGTTACTATTCTTTTTAGCAATTTTCAGTATTTTCGTATAACATGATGCATCTTTATACTAATCTATGTATGATCTATAATGTGTATAACGTTTTATTTTTAACACCTCAATTTTCAAATATTTTATCAAACAAGTAATAGATTTCGTTAGTTTTAATTGCATGAAGTCCTAAAATTCCTTCATCAAATCGATATTTGATGTTACTATCTAGATACCGTTGAAATTTTGCAAACAATAAATAAAGATATTTTTGTGTATAGATATAGTAGATTTAACGTGTGTATACATATATGTATACACACGGGAAAAAAACTTACATTCAAATTCTTTTAAGAAACAAACACCAAGAAAAAAAAATAAAATCTCAAGACACTTAGCGATCATTCCCTTAATGATATCAAAATCTATCTTAATTAAACGTTTAAACGACATAAATATGTTTTCATTAAATGAGTTCTGTAATTTCCTCAATACACTAGACAAAATGATTTAACTGTTAATCTTATTTCTGATACCACATGTGAGTTCTACAATTATATCGTGTAATGTTCCTGCACTAAAAATAATAATAATAATAAATAAAAATAAATAAATAAATAAATTTTAAAAAATCGTTCTGAAAATGCATGCTTCTTCGAATAAATAAGAAAATTCGTCCAAAGAATGATATGGATTAAAATGAAAATATATTTATATATCTATTATAAAATATATTTATATATCTATTATATAATATGTTTATATATATGCTTGCTGTAATAAAACACTTTCAATTGTCGCTCTTTAAATATTTTTATGTCCAAAATAACAATCACTACTAAATTAATCTAAGTGAAATGATAATTTATATCGCATCTAAGTGAAATGATAATTTATATCGTCCTCTCAAAAAGTATTTCAAAATCTGTTGGGCAAAAGCACAGCAAAGTAATCAAAGCAAAATATCCCGGAGTAAAAAATCAATTTATTTATTTAATTTTTACTAATATCTACCAGACTGGCATTTTTCCTAAATATAATAACTCTGTTAAAGCAAACTGAAACGATAAATAAATAATTCGAATTATATTTTGCATGGTATATGTATCCCTTAAAAAGAAATGTTTCAAAATCTTAAGAAACCATGAATAATGCGTGAAAAAAATCGCCATGCTCCAAGAGGGGGAAAAAAAAAAAAAAAAAAAAAAAAAACGATACCTTAAGATGTGAGTGGGAGAAATATGACTGCGTGAATATCGATTTTAATAACTTAATTTTTAATAATTTCTACATCAGACTGGCATTTTTTCCCTAAATACAATTACACTGTTGAAAGCAATCTGAAACGATAAATAAATAATCTGAATTACATAATATATGTATACCTCAAAAAGAAATATTTCAAAATCTTAAGAAAGTGTGAATAATGAGTGAAAAAAACCGTCATGCGCCTCAAGGAAAAAAAAAAAAAAGCGATACCTTAAGATGAGAGAGATAAAATATTGTGCAAAATATCAACGTTATTATAATAAATGTATAATAACGTTGATAAAATTAATCGATAAATTAATACGAGTCATTTTTAGATTATATATTAAGTTGCAAGAGAAAAGAAAAAAGCTTCGAATGCCTCCCGAAAAACGCACCGTGCTGCGAGGAAGCTGCACCTCACGAAAAACCGAAACCTCAAGATGCCGAGAGAGAGAGGAGAGCGAGGGTGAAAGCGAGAACTCCTCCATCCAGGAAGAGGCAGCGTACCTTACCTTAGCCGAGAAAGAGGGAGGAGTCCCCAAAGTGGGACACCACTGCCCGAACGAACCAGCGATATGGAGCGATCCGACTAATTGCCCTCGGGTTGTCGGATGGACAGACAAGGCTGCTACCTGTTGCATGGCATTCAGTGAGAGTCGGCAGTTCATCCACACCCCGTGCTTTCCCTCTCTGCACGCTGCCGTGTTGTTCTCTCTTGTTGTTGGTTGGGGGCTTCGTGGTTGTCCATCGGAAGTCAGTCTTGTACCCAGCCCCATGGCAGGCAACATGTGCGCATGGACTTCTCCCGGCCAACAGCACACAACTCTGTAGGATTTGACCATCGATTGTTGTACTCTATTCCAGGTGTGTTAGTGAACTTGGGATTGGAAAAAGTTTTGAAGGACTTGGATAATAATAAACTGTTTTCGACTTAAAATTAATTAAATAATAATAGGTACTATTTAATTTGAACTTTGAAGTGAGAAATTGGATTGCTGTTGATATTTATTTGTAGTAAAAAGAGTTAAATTTTACTTAGTTTGCTAAAAGAATAACTGTTAGTCAGTACCTATTTGGAAAAGGTATCAGTTATTATCGAAAACTTTTATGAACACTTAGTGGTTTGGCTACTTGTATTGATCATCTTTAAAGTAACGTTATTATTTGGAATTAGTAGCACTTGTCATAAACAATACATCTTCCTGTTTTGGAGGTAAATATTATATTTTTATTGTTGTCTTCAATGATTTTATATATTTTTGTTTTCTTTTAAAAAAGTTATTGTTGAGAATATTTTTTTTGTAAATGTGGATTTTATTTTATTATTATTCATTTTTTAACATTTACTATTATTATTATTATTATTACTATTCATTTTTTAACGTTTATTACTATTGCTATTATTATTCGCTATATTATTACTTTTGTTTAAAGATTAAAAATTTTGCTGGATATTTTTGTATATGCCCTTCTGTTTGATATCAATTTAATTAATGTGGTTGCATTAACATTTGAAATTGTAATAATTTTTTTATCTTTATAATTTTTGCGTTAATGTTTTTTCGTTACTTTACGTTAGTCTGCAATAAAAAAAAATTTATTTCTTTAATAATTTATTTTTGAAATATTTAAAAAATGCACTGGTAACTTCACTAATTTGTATCGTTTTTAAAACTATTATAACAATTATTAAATAATCCCTCTCTAAACTTTTTAAAAAATATCAGATTAACTTAATTTAATTTTTGACAGCAATTGAAAGCAGCAATGTATAAACATCTTCCATTTCTAAATTTATTTTACTTTATTGATATTTTAGAATTCATTAATTAGCTTTTGCTGTTTTTACTTCACACAAAAATCTATTTAGTACTACCAATTTAGCATCTACCAATATTTTTATTTTACATTATATAATGATATATGGATAATGTATTCAAGTGCGTATTCATCTATAATGTGTGAACTTACTTAATTAAAATGTAATTTTTATTCAACATTCCTTTATAAAGAATTTTGAGAAATACTTATAATACACACCATGCCACCGTTAGAATTAGCGAAAAAAAACTCACAAAATGCAGCAAATGTATGTAAATTAGCAAATACTTTTAAAAATTCGTTTACTTACTTTCTGTATAACATTAAAAATCATATATTTTTAGCGCGATTTCCTTTGTCGGCTTTAAAAACGCAAAAGGATTTTTATTTAAAAATTCAATCATATATAGATTATATATATTCATAATGAGTCAGCTGTATTACTTACGCAAAATGGATAACAATTTATTGGCGTAATTTTAAAAATATTTTTTAACAGTGAGCTTCAAGTATTAAAATATTAATAACTTTTAAATATTTCTCATGATATACAATTGCTGAAAAAAGAAATCGAAGTTTAACCATGCTTATTATTAATTCTTATAACGCTCGCAGTATGATATTTAATATAAGTGATAAGAACTAGTATGATGCAGTAAACATGCTACTCTGATAACGACTTTAAACATTTACATAAACTCTAAATAACCCGTGAAATATATTATTTCAATAATATAAGGATAATTAATTCCTGTTGTTAAGTCGAATTTAATGTTTAATAATCGTCATTAGCAATTTCAATTTATTATTTGTGATTCGTTATTTCACCTCATATTGAAACCTTGTTGAGTAAATCGATAATGCTATTTCCTTTTATGGATTTTTGCTAGTTAAATAATTGCATATTAAAGTGAATAATATATTTCCTTTAAATGTAAATATTCTGCGTTTGTAATTAATTGATCCTATTTGATTTTATTTCGTAGTAGTACAAAGTATTGTATAAAATAGCTTTATTATTTTTAGTTAAGTTTAATAACGTAGGCTTTAGATATTTTTTTGTATTGCTTTAATCCTTTCAGCCAGTGTTTAAATGCTTATTTTTTTTTAACAATTTCTAAAGCTTTTTTTTTTTAGTTAACATGTTAATTTAAATTAGAATTTTAAAAACTAATAAACATTTTTTTTTTTGAAATCTTATAAATAACATATAACGAAATTTACTACCCAATCTCCTTATTGTAAAATTATTTTAGATGTTTTTAAGGATGACATAAAATATTTATAAAAATAAGTAAGCCTGTAAACATTTTTGGCACTAATATTTTTATTTTCTTATTTTTGGATAGCATAATATTTTAAAATAACGTCACGTATAAATTATTTACAAGCAAAAATTCTTCTTTTATAATATAATTCATTTTATCTACTAACCCCGTTTTTAGAATTTAAACAATTTTCAGTAATAAGTAACCTATTGCAGCGTAAATTTAGTAAATATTTATCAGAATTTGCAGCAGGTTTTTAAAAATTATCTCAAGTGCTCGAATTGTATATCTAATTCAATGTGTTTTACATTATTAAAATTCAACAACTGGAAGTTTAATCTGTGTTTTATTATATACTTATAAAACTACGGTTTATAGTATTAGATTTTATTTTCAATACGTTTTTTCAATGATATTAATGCATTATATGAACTTAAATATAGATCTTTTATGAGAATTTTGATGTTTTTGTGGTTTTTTCCATAAAATTTTAAAATACAATAAAAATGTATCATAAGTTTAGATATATTATATTTTTTATTATTTAACAATATTTGTTTTTACTATTTAGATTTCTTAAAACTACCATAAAAGAAAAAAATGTCATGCACTTTTAGAAATAAAACTGTTGCCCCTCCCCCTTTTAGAAATAAAGAATTAATTCAAAAGTAAATATCAAAAGATTTCGCACATTTTCTATACTAAACTAATAATGAATAAATTCAAAAATAATAATTAAATGAATTGAAAAACAATTAACAAAAAGCTGAACTTAAAATGCAAATTTTTGTTAAATATCTTTTTGATGGATTATCGAAAATATAACAGAAATACAAAAATAAGTGTTCGATCAAAACTGTAACTTTCACTGACTCACTGTGTGCAACAAGCCAATAAAGAACGTTAAAAAAAAATTCATCAACTCATATTCAACGCATGCGTGCGTTAAAGACTCCACTTTAGTACAACATGAGCGCCTTAGCGTAACCTGTTACAAATAGATAAGCATCGAAAACTAAGTAGTATCACCAACAAACCTTTTTTTTTTTTTTAAACGATGCTTTTAGACGTGCACGGCATGGCACACACAATACCTGCCATAGAGGACCACTCAGGCCTACAGCTGGTCTCTTTAACGCACTCATTGTCTTGCGAGATCTAAAGACAGAACTGAATACTGGTGTTGTTACATACCCTCTTTGGAATAAATAGCCTTTCCTTTCGTCTTTCACGCCTTTAGTTAGTAGCTTAGAAAGTTACGCCAAGCGAAGATTTCGGCTTTGGTTATTAACCTAGTTTTGCTGATTGCCGCCGCACAATTGATATTGGTATCTTTAGGTTTTTCTCTCATCTTTTATGTTCTGTGAGAAAAGACGCTGGACATTTGAAAGAATGGAAGTTGAAAAGAAAACATGTCTACTCTGAATAGAAAGCGAATTCCTTGTTTGCTTCAATCTGAAATTAATTTGTGCTCATACCGAGAGTGTGGTATATTATAACATTATAATAACATATGAAGAAGGAGATATAGAAAAATTTACATATAGATGTAAATATGTTATATTGAAATATGGAAAATGGAAGTTTAAACAACTTATTTCTTAATTTTTTTCCTATAGTTTGACTATTCTCAATTAGGATTTGTTCTTAATACTGGCATACAAGGCTATTTTAGTTAGCTTTGACCATTATAATCAATTACTTCTATGTTCTAATAGGTAGGTTTTTTTTTTCTTCTTGTGTCCTATAGTACAAAAGGTTTTGGATGGGTTTATGTCGTTATATGAACAAGTCCTTTATATTTGTTGGATTAGCACCAATTAGTCCTTACTGGACAGATTTCTATAATTATTTCAAGAAGGATCGAGTCATCTAGTACATAGTTTTTCTCTCCTTGTGTCCTATAGTATATAAATATTTTGGGTGGGTTTATGTCGTTATATCCGTGAACATTCCTTGATATTTGTTGCCTTATTAGTTGAATAAAAATGTTAAAATTCGAGTTAATTGTAGTATCTCTGACACTTATTACACAATTCTTAATTTGTTCCATAAATTATTAAAATATAAAACTACATTTATCCCAATGTCATAAATATTTCTGATGTTATTCTATTAAATTAATTACACTTATCAATTACCTAAATCATTTGTAACACTTGTTCATAGTATTTGCTTTGAAATTTTTCATGATTTATGGAATCTATCTTGATTATTAAGAGAGAAATCAGCCTACGTCGTCAATGATGCATTTGGAAGTTATTCTATTTTTTAAAGGATAATTAGTTTGTGAGATTTTTAATTTATTTAATAGATAAACAAATGAAAAAATTCAATAGTTCTTTCTTTGCTTCAAAAAATATTAAATTGAAACTAAGTTTAAATAGTGTGCTCATTTATTGATACATATTTCTCAATTTTTTTGTTCAGTTATAATGATATGAAAGTATAAACTATATATTATTGAAACATACTATAATATTAGCTATTTTATAAATTAAAAATAATGAATTCTCAAATATTTTTTTCATGATTAAAAAGATTATTTTAATGATTTAAATCGCAAAACTAGTAATTTTAATTTAATAAAAAGAAAGTTTATTGTTGACTTATTTTATATAAGTTTAAAAACATAGACTATGCCAACATTTTCAGTTTAATTGGTAATGGGTTTTGGTAGGATATAAAAACGATTTATAAAAAAAAAAATATTATTTAAAGTTAAAATTATCTGTACAATTGGCAAAGGACCAGCCTGAAAATTGATAAATATTTTCCTGTAGTACAATTTGATATTTAATATTTTTAAAAACTTTCAGAAGAAAATTATTAACTATTTATTACAATTTACTATATATAACTACTATTACTATATTTTTTATATTTACTATATATTAACTATTTATTATTATTTATTGTAATTATTTATTTTTATTTACTATTTATTAATAATAATTGGGCAAGCAATCTTTTAAATTATGTTTTAATTTCTTAAACGTAGAAAAAACATTTAAATTTTTGAAATAAATTATGATATTAACAATTTATTGTTTTTATAATATAATTTAAAATTACATTTAAATCGAAACTAAAAACGTGAACTTAATTAAATCGTTGAAAAAAAATGACTCGTTCACTCAATGATTTTTTATGCACTTCATTCTCGTTCAAGTAAAATCGAGTAAATCGTTAATCATAAAGACGTCAATGCGTAACTTAAGAGCATAAAAATATCTATCATCGAAATTTCATAAATGGGATTTCCTGTGATCGATCACCCTCCCCCTTCCTTTTTTTTCTTCACACAAAACATCTTCGTCAGCAAAAAGACACAAAGCACAAGGCACCCTCAACCCCTAGGTCATACAGAAAAAAAAAAAAAAAAAAAAAAAAATGAACCACTTAGTTGTCGGCGGGTTTACTTCCTTATGAGTACGTTCGTAAGTTATTTGCGACACGACTAAAAAATCATCTCGCATTTTCCTTTCTTGTTTTCTACCTTTTTTTTTTTCTTCGGAATAAAAAAAAAAAGAAAAAAAAAAAAAAAAGAAAAAAGACACAAGTGTGTTCTTCGAGTTTTTGGACCCTATGACATTAAGAGGTCCACCCTTGCGTGACGGATCTGGGGATTGTAATCCATGTGCTTTAAAAGATATGCAAGTGTTGCTTTTTCTTAAAAAAATTTTTTTTTTTTTTTTTTTTTCCTGTTTCTTCAAATGTGTTGGTTTGAAGATTTGTATTTATCGAGAGAGATTCAAACATTTTTACTTAGTTAAGTGTTTTTAAAGCATTTTGTCAAAACATTTTATGGTCATCTTTTCTCAAATCGGGATTCTTTTTTGCTTTCTTTTGTAGCAAAGTAAAGTAATCGATGTTGACGTTTCTTTCGCATTTTAGTGAAAGCACGAGACTTAAGAAAATATGGTGTATATTTGATGGTGATCATTTTTAGTTCTTGTCATTACAGCTATTATCAAAGATGGATGGGAATGTGAATTTTCGCATAGAAATCTGAAACTATTTTTTTTTAGTAAGAATAACTTGTTTAAATTCCAATGTGCTTACTTGTACATTAAGGGTTGCTGAACTTTTAAAAATTTCATTGACAGATTTCCCATTTTTTGTGAACAAATTTTCGTAAAAATACTCAATCACCTAGCTGTTTTTAATAAATAAATTCATTATTTTTCAAAAAAAAAAATTATTTATTGAAATATTCTTTAAAATAAAATTTTATAAAAAGAATCGCATATTTGTATTACGTCATAGAGTATGTTTTTCGTCAATTTTTTAAAAAAATAATATATATTTTTAAGTCAAAATTGGTAAAATATAGGTAAAAAATTAAAACATTTTAATGAGATTTATCTAAATTATATATATAAAAATTAGATCACCTTTGATCATTAAATAAATTAGATCACCATATTGTTTTTCAGAATATCTGAGCAAGGTGTTCATAGTTAATTTTTTTCTTATAAAAATCCTTCATAAAAATTATACACATCGAAATTAATGTAAAAAGATTTCAATGTGTTCATATCTAATTTGTTCGCTATAAAAATCCCTCATAAAAATTATACATACTGACATTAATGCAAAAAAAAATATTTCAATGAGCTCATAGCTAATTTGTTTCTTATAAAAATCCTTCATAAAAATAAAACATACAGAAATTAATGTAAAAAAAGATTTCAATGTATTCATAGTTATAAAAATTATACATACTGAAATTACTGTAAAAAAAAGAATACAATCCTTGATATAAAATCTTGCAGAATAATATTTTACAATCAATGCAATGGAAAATTTCGACAAAATTATTGAAATATTTTTATTTCTTTTATATACCTGAAGCAATTCAGCCTGTACTGTATACATAAATTGTGGTATGTTTATATTCTATGAAAAGCCAATATCCTTTGTTAAATTTTTTTTACATTCATTTGTGTCAAGACGTAAAACATTAGATCCCTTTTGTTTAGAATATCAGAGCAATGTGTCAAGCATACGATATATGTTCAGAAGTGATTTATGATGTTTTCCGGGACAAGAATTGAATCATTTTATGCAAAATGGAAGAGGAATATTTCAATCAGTGCTAAGAAAACTTTTCTTCTATTCCTAGGAGCATTATTTCTACTATATGGCAATTGAATTGAAAATATTTTGAAGCCATTTAGCAATAAATCAGTTGAAGAAGTTGTTCAGCAAGAGTTTCAGATTTATTACCACAATAAAAGTCCAATTTTATCCATAAATAAATAGCATATAATAGAAAATTGTTATGTAAATTTATAAGTTTATAAAAAAAGTATATAAAATTTGAGCCTGTTGAATTGAACTAACATTTTATGGAAGAAAATTAAGCAGAAAATAAATTAATTGGAAATCTTAAATTAGTATTATGATGCAGGTAATCTATCTTTAAAATCGGAAAATGAATTCAAAGCGATTTAGCGGCCTGATGGCCAATTGGCTAGTTCTCTGGCCTCTCAGGGCACAGCCTTCAGGTACAATCCTGGAGGTAGCATGGATGTTTATTAGTGGTTTGGAATCCACGTTAAACCGTAGCTCCCGTTTTTAACAAGCACAAAATGTGCAAAAAATAATTGTACAACGACAAACCAAACCAAAAAACAAGTTTCTGGTTCGAATCCTGGTTGGCATGCATTTTTGTGATGGTTCGGAATCCACATTAAACAATAGATCCCAGTCTAATTATGTAAAGCTTGCAAAAAAGATAGTAGAGAGACAAACCAAACCAAGATTATTTAAATTTTAATTTAATTAAACATTTAAAAAACTAATTAGATATTTTTTTAAAATATATTATTAATTACAGTTTCAATTAATTACAATTACAATTAAATATTATTAATTACAATACATTATGTAAATCGTTTCTAATCTAAATTCAGATAAAATAAACTCAAAAGTTTCTGCAGAAAAATTTTTATTTTAATTATTTTAAAATGTAATTCTGTATTTTAAAAATTTCAAAATTTCTATATGGTTGTTTACGTCGATTTGTAATCAATTCTACACAAAAATAATTATATTTAAATAAAAATAAATAAAACGAATAAATTAAACTGAAAACTGCACATCTGTAACATATTTCTTCGGTAACAGTTACTTCGATATAATGTAAAAACATTAGACATCCCAAATAAATCCTTTATGGATATTAAATGATGTCTTCAGGCCAAAAATATTTATATTTAAAACAAAACAAAAAATAAATAAACTGAATAAATCAAACTGAAAAATTCACATCTGTAGAAAAATGTTCTCGGTAACACCTCGATATAATGTAAAAACCATTAGACATCCCAAATAAATCATTTATGGTTATTAAATGATGTCTTGAGGCCATGAACTGGAGAGGGGAAAAAAAAAGATACAAAAATACACTCCCTTAAGAGAGATAACTGGCGACGAAATGGACGAGGAAACGGTGGATGGACTCATCTCATAGCTCGTTATCCATTAAAACAATGTTTATTTAGAAGCACTAGCACTCAGTGACATGCAGAAAGCGAACTCGCTCCGATACGGATCACGGCTTTGACAGTTACTTTTTCTTTCCCTCTAACTCATAAAGCGAATATAGATCAAATATTTTTATATGGGGAGAAAAGTGGATTCGTAATCAGTCAGGGAATCTGTATCATTTCGGAATATTTTGTTATTTTTTTTTATTTTCCCTTTTGAAAATGTGACATGGGTTTAGTGCCAGAACATTGAACTCTTGAAGATCGGTTTCTTTTTGACTGAGGATTATTATTTTTTTTTTGGTGTGTGTGCGTGATGTTATCTTGGAGAACACAATTTTAAAATTCATATATTCTTGCAAAGATTTATAATTGCATTATAGTAACCTAGTGTGTATCATGTTTTCTTTCAATGCGGGCATTTGATTATAAATTCATTTGGCACTGATATAGCAGAATTGTAGCTTATTCAGCTTGTCTTACATCTTATTAAAGAAACACTGCAAACTCCAAAAGGGCAGACCGATTTCCGATTTGAGAAAATCGCCACTAAATCTTCTCATTTTTAGAGCGATGTTTAACAACGGTAGAAACCATGGTCTTGTACGCTAAAAAACGTCGGCAGGGTGTGAATGGAGCTCAATTTATTTGTAAAAAACTGCGTGTCTATATAATTACTTGATTATTAATGACTTATTTAATCATGGTAAAAAATTTTATTTTCAAATGTGCAGCAATGAATGTACCTTACAAATAAATGAAATATATTCATTTGAGTTTTTTTTTGTTGTAAACTTGTTAACTTTTTCGGAATTATTAAACTAATTGAATTAAATGTTAACTTCGTCGGTTAACTTATTTTCGCTTTTTCTTTTTTTTCAAACTCAAAACAACATATATATTCAAATTAGCGCCCTAGCTCTAGGTGCCACAGATTTCGTATTCGAGTCCTGGTGGTACTGTGAATGTTTGTAGTAGTTCTGAATCCACTTTAAACGGTAGGTCCCGGGCTAATATGACTATAGAACGGTGGTGGGGGGGGGGGCGTAGGGCTGACAACTATACCCCGTAAAAAAGAAACCATCTCCTGTCTCGGAATCTGCAACTAACCAGATTTACTTGGCCTATCATGGGTTACATCAAATTAATTGCAAATTATAGTTTAAAAACTGCATATGTTTAATATGGAAAATTTCCATCCATTTTACGATGATAACAAACATTAAAAAATCTTTAATTAATAATAATACGAAATCAATCATTATATTAACTTTATTTTTATTTCATTTTTTTAAATCTTCCTTCAAGAAGATAAAAGGAAACAAATTTAAAATTTTTTTAGCAAGTTCTTTGAAACGCAAAATAACACAAAATAAAAAGAAGGAGAAATATAAGAAATAATATATAAATTTCTATAACATCTCCAATGCCGAATTCGCATCTTTCGGCATCTACAAAAGCAAATGGTATTCAATGATCCTGGAGAGATTGTTGAACTTTTTTTTTCTCTACCTGGAAGTTCCTCATAAAGGGAAGATTCCGTTACGCATTAACAGTGTGCTTTCTCATCGCGCAAACAAAAGGAAGATTGGTGAAAACTGGAGGAACAGAAAAGAAAAAAGAAAGAAAAAAAATCGCCAATTGCATCCTGTTGGAGCCTGGTGGCGGAGGGAACACCGTAGTGCTTTTCCATTCGATACATATCCATCAACCTATGGATTAAGCAGTCTCAATGCTCCAGAATGTCGCATATTTTTCGCTCTCTTAACGATATGACAAATTTTCTGTCAGCGCAGTTAATGTGTAGTGGTGCGTCTTGCAGCTTATGTCTTATTTTGGACATGCTGTAGTTCGGAATTTTATAAAAAGCTCAGAATTAAATTCAGGAAAAAAAAAAAAGAAGAAAGATGTTTCTGCGATTTAGTTTTCAATATTTAAAATTTCCATATTTTTTTTTTCTAATGCAACTGGCAAACACTTAAACAGTTATCTTGTGATGCCTTAAGGCAAAAGCTGCACTGACGTTACTCAATTAGCATTAACCAGGAGGTGCGTGTAGCTTGAGATATGCTACGGACACAGAGTAGCAATACCCCCGCAACGCTTTTATGATCATGTTAGACAGGGACCTCAATTTAAATGGATTTCGAACACTACAAACATCCATAACACAGCCGAGACTCGAACACTGTGATGCCGAGCTACAGAGCGCTAGCCACTCGTCCATCAGGCCCCAATTTCACATTTAAAATGTATTACAATGTTTATTTGATAAAATATCAAATAAACATTGAATATAAATCAATGCTCCTTATTAAATATTCATAAAATTTTTATTGTAGTTTAAGTTGTTATACTATGATTAATGGAATTCTTAACATCATAAAGATATCAGCAGTAAAATATATAAGTGTGAGTTTTATTCAAAGATAAATAGGAATAATATCCTTTTGAATAAGTATCATTATTTTACTTTCTACATGCATAGTCTTTTAAAACGTAAAATTACTATTTATCAGTCACATAAATCTTCATAGCATTGAGCCTTCTGCGTAGGAGGAAAAAAATTTAAAATCTCGTGAAATATTTAAAAATTTTATTACAATTCCGTGCTGTGTTTCATTAACATATGATCAGTATTCAAGTATATCAGTATGTTTATCATCAGTATTCGTTTATCAGTAGGTTTAATATTCATTTAGTTTATAATGGAACCTTTATTTATTTATTTTTTTAAAAGTTCACTGAGGGATTGTAATCAGAACAAAACAGCTAACAAAAATTTTTGTAAACAGCATAGTTATCTGTAACAAAATTTTCCTTAAATAAGATAATAAAAAAAAAAAAAGCTTTATTTATTTGAAGCAAATACTATGAAAGGAATTAATCTTATTTTACCCTACAATCATATATCTAAAAATTACCTTGACTTCAAAACTAAATTGTTTTCATCTGAATTTTGTTTTAGATGAACATTTAACTCCCAAAATCATATAATGCGTTGCTATTAGCCCGATCCATCATCATTTAAAGTCATGATGGCATCATAATTAAAGGGCATTCACACATATAAAACGGGTATTACGAATTGACCTAAAATAAAAAAAAGTTTAACATTTCTAACTAAAAGGATTAGAATATTACAATTCTTCTTATAAAGTGACAATTTTCAGAAGAAGAAAGGGGTGAATCTTATGAACAATGACCAGTATAGTATCAAAGTATAAAATTTTTTTTTTTTTTAGGCTTTACATCATTTTTACACTTTAGGCTAATTAGATAGGGACCTACAATTTAACATGGATTCAGAACCCTAACAAACATCCATGCAACCGCCAGTATTCAGATCTGAAGCCTATAGCACCAAAGGTCAGGCGTTAGCCAATTGACCACCAGACCGCAGTATAACTTAATCAGTATGGCATCAAAGTATCAATATTAAAATTTACAATAAATCTTATTTACAACGATGATCTGGTTGGGTTTATCGCTCTGCGGTCACTTCTTGCACACTTTGGACTAATTAGACCGAGACCTACAGTTTAACGTGATTCTGAACTACTAACAAACATCCATGCCACAGCCAGTATTCAAACCTGAAAGCTTGTGATACCAAAGGCCAGAACGCAGCCAATTGGCCGTCAGACCGCTATAACGTTGAAAAATATTTGTTTTAAATTCAGCGTACCACATTTTCTATTAGAAAGGGAGTTACAAAAATTTTCCTAAAACAAAATGAATGGCATTTATCGAAGTTGATCAACACCCTTATTAACACTTTGTAACATGAACTTTCCGATGAGATTTTTGAGTTCCCATGCGACAAACGGATTTTTAAATTTAGATGACCCTATTTAATTTGAAAGATTCCCATAAATCAATTGTTCCCACAACGTACGCAGAGGAACCTTTATTTCTCATTTATGCAAAGATCAATGAGTCCACACGCCTCGTTTTGCTGCGTGAAAGGCAACTCTGCGCTGGGAGAGAAAGTGTTGCTGTTTCGCGAAGCGTTAACTAGTTATTAGCCTAGATTCCCACAAACGGTGCCTGGCTGTGAGAGAACGTCGTGGTTCAGTTCGAAGATGTTTCTTCAGGTGTCTTATAGAAACAATGATGTCTCTCTCTCTCTCTCTGAGATCTGGAATTCATCATTTCATTTTTCATGTTCTTTGTCTTGATTAATGCGATCAGCGAAACAAGTAATCTTTGATACAATATAACGGGAAAGAAGAGTTTAATTTTTCAATTCCAACATTGTTCAAGCTTCTCGTTGTTGCTGTAGTTTTCAAAAAAAAATCATAGCTTGCAACTATTCAAATAATGTTTTCTACGATATAATGAAAATATTAAGCATTCATTCAGATTAAAATTTAATTAAAATACTGAATAACTTCATATTTAGATACTATGTTGAATAAGGTTTGGTTTGTCGCTCTACGGTCATTTTGTGTATACGAGGGCTAATTAGACCAGGACCTAAAGTTTAAAGTGGATTCCGAACCACAATCAAAATATGTTGGATAAGGGACTTTCGCTCGGGGCTACAGATTTCGGGTTCGAGGTCCGGTGATGTCATAGATGCCTGTATATGACAAAAATGGTTCGGAATCCGCTTTAAACCATAATAATGCATTTTTGGTTTAATCCATTTTTTTTGTTTAATATTGCTGTTGGGCGTAGGGCTGACAACCCTATCCCTTAAAAAGAAAACATCTCCTGTCTCGAAATCTGCCAATAGGCAGATGGCCTTAACCCACCATCGCCTATTGCGCCGGTGATGATAATGATGATGAATCTTCTAATAATCGTGATACATTTATAAATTTGAGATATTTTAGCACATATTGTTGTTAAAAGAATAAATCATTTTTCTTTCATATAGAAAACTTTTCGAAAATGCATTGTTTATAGAAAAGCATGCAATGCATTCATTAAGTGACTTAATATACAATTATAAATAGGGCCTGAATTACCGAGGCTCTGGTGCTCGGTGCCACAAGTTTCGGGTTCGAGTCCCGGCGGAGCTATGGTTGCTTGTAGTGGTTTGGAATTTCCTTTAAGCCGTAGGTCCCGGTCTCATATGACTGTAGAGCGTCACGGAGCCAAATTAGACTTCTAATTGCGCATCACAAGAGAAAGCTGCCCTTTTCCTCCATCCATGAGTATAGATTGCAGGACACTGAGGATTAGACACACAGACACAACAATTAAAAATATACATATAAAAAGTGACACCCTATACAAATAAAAATGCAGAGCTACGATAAAAATGGACGTTAAAGATTTAAATATTCTATATCACTCTTTTCATTAATAAAGTGATATAATTGTTTGGTAATCACCTGAATTCCAGCAAATGCTAAAACTCTCTTCCATATTTGAATATAAATTCCAATCCCACCATTTATATTTTTCAAGCCACTACGCTTTGTGAGTACAAAACCTAGTGTATTAATCTTCTGAAAAAGTAGACTAGACCGGACTTTATCGAGTGGGAGTTTTAAAAAAAAAACAACAAAATTAGTTCAAAAGATAGAGAGAGTTTCATAACGGAGCCATGAAATTGCCAAGATAATATCTAACTTCACTTTGAAAGATTTCAAGTTGTTTAATATTCAACTCACCACAAACGAATCAATATAAAGAAAGAACGAACCTGTCCAGTTATTCACTGGAATACCACGACTCATCCTTTATGTTAATCTTTAGACATCTTTAATAATTAAATGTAATTAAATATTGAATAAGCCACATAATAAAGCATAATGATTCACAATGTTTATTTTTTTTTTTTAAAAGAACCTACTTACAGAAAAAAAAAAAGAAATTATTGTGAGATTGAAACTAAGAGATTAATATGCATATGATGGGTGTTCTTTCAGAAAGGGCGTTAGCAAATTTACGTGTCTGAATCTTCTTTACTTCGTGGAAATGAATCACTGCGCGAGTTAAAATGATGAAACAGAAAGGTGTTCGATTGGATTTCTTTTTTTCCTCCATTTTAATACCCACTAAAATGTAACAAGAATTGGAATGGGTTGCATTATTATCCAAACGGCAATTTTATTTGGAATTTTACTGCGTTAAATCTTTGACGCCTATAATTCAATAAAGGTGCTATAATTGAATAAATGCTTTTTCAAGAAAATTTCTTTTTTTTTTATATTCAAACGGTTTTTAAGGAAATAGAATTTTCCTTTTAAAAAATAATAGCTGTTAATTTAAAATATGAAGAATTGTAAATAAATGTAAGTAAATGATATGGACTTTATTCAGAAAAAATTAAATAATTTAATTTGTTCATTCAACAAATTTAATTATTTAATTTTTCAAAGGATTATCTTATAAATATCTTTTCATTTAAAAAAACATTTTATTTTCTTGCTTAAAAACTTTGCTAATTAAGCATTAAGATAGATCAAAATCAAGTTCAAAGTGTAACAAATTATTGTTTTTATAAATTAACAGATATACATTTACAACATTTTTATTATTGCTATTATTACTAAATTTGCAAAAGGTCCCGTTCTAATTGAAAAATTAATTAAAATGGAATTTTATTATTTATATTTACATCTCTATAATAATAAAATTAAAATATGTAAACTGAAAGAACAATATGAACAAAAATCCTAAGTTTTCAGGACTGCTACATCAAGAAAGCACTAAAAGACTGACTTTGTAATTAAAGCTTGCAATTCACTCTTTTTTTTTTTTTTTTTATTAAATTAAAAGCACATATGCAGTTTTTATGTATAGAAATTTAAAAACTGTAATCTAAATCTCTAAAAGAAGACGAATTTTCTTTTCTTGTCTAAATGAGCTATTACAAAATCCACTCTCAAATCTCTTTGACAATCCAATGACTTAAATGTTAATTAGAGGACATTTTCCCATCATCCTGAAAAAAATTTCTCGCAATCTGCCCTATTTACGCACCCGTTTTTGCTTTTGACGAAATGATCCTGGGAAAAAAAAAAAGAAAAAAAAATCAGGCTTTTCCTTTGCAAAATCTTCAGTTCCGAAGCATTGCTCACGAGACAGTTTCACCATCGAAATGTCGTCGATGACTAATAAGATGCGACCATCGGACCGTGTGATGAGCAGTCATTGAGCAGTCTCGAGTCAATTGGATTGACCTGAATCGCACTAAAAATTCATTTACTCATTCATTAAAAATCCATTTCTCCTATTTAAAATGTTTTGTTTACATACTACTGCCATCTGGTGAGTAATTAGAAAGTTATTAGACACGCTTGCCGCTGACTTCATAACAATTTATCAAAACCTCTCAAATGACTACTTTTAATGCTACTAAAAGTAATTTATTTGTGATAGGGTTTGCCAAGTTATTGATTAATTGATTACAACTCGATTTTAGACTGATTGTTTTCCGTTTTTGCCGAGCACTAATAAATTTTTGTTAGAAAGTATTTGATATACAAATTAAATGAATATGGGCTAAAATACAATGCAAAATTGTATAGATCTAAATATGCGTTTAGAAATAACTCGATGGGTATTGTGATAAAATTTATGAATGTCTCGTATCGACAGTCATGATGACTACTATTAGTTTTCTCTCATACGGCACTCAAATGTAGGTCAAAATTTGAAAAAAATTTTCTTATGAAATTATATTCTCATTATCCACTCACGACAATAGGAAGTGACTTCTGCTTATATTAACGGATACCTTAATGGATTTTTTGGTTTAGTTTGTCGCTCTATGGTCATTTTTGTGCACCCGTGAGCTAAACACAGACCAGGATCTGCAGTTTAAAGTGGATTAGGAACCACTAACAAACATCCATGCCATAGCCAGGATTCGAATTTGAAGCCTGTGGTACCAAATTCCAGAGAATTAGCTACTTGGCCTTCAGGCCTCTGATTGTTTCGGATTATATTCGCATCTCATATTTGTATCATTATATAACATTAAGAATTAATTCGGGCCAAACTTAATTTTTAACTCTGGATTAAAATGAGTACCTTGTATTATTTTAAGGCAAACATGAGTTTACTAGAGATATAGTACATCTGGCAAGTATGATGTATATTGGTCGTGACAATTGTGTATATAGTGATACATTCTATCTAGATTCCATGTTGTTTTGCACGCATTTTACTCGATGTCTTTAAGTACCCAAAAGATTGGCGAGGAGCTGCATGTTATTTATCACTTTTGACTAACTGCATTTACTTTCCATTATTTTTTTCCATAATAAGTAAAACTGAAGACAATACCAGCAATGCAACGTACGCACTGAACGTAATTCTGGAGATGGATGAATTATAGGTTTATATACCCGATTCTAATGCACACAACTGGAATGGATAAATTTAAACATGAATTTTTATTATAAATAATAAATAAACACAGGATAAAAACTTATTGTTTATAATTCTAATAACGCATATTTCAATTTTAGCAAAAATAGTTTATGAAACAGAATTGCATTTAAAAAGAAATAATTAGGGGGTTAAGTGTCAATAGCTTTTCCATTATTTCAAGTGATTCGTCCAATCCTAAGAGTTGGGCAAAAACATTTCTTCCTTCGCCCACGGTGTCATTCTGAGCAAAAAGTGGGTCACAAAATGTCTCCGATGTGACACAGAGTCATCTGTGACAGTCTCCCGAGACGCACACGCCCAACCTAGGTGATGGACATCTGTTTATGATAAGCAAGCTTTTTGTTGATCGATTTCACTAGAGCCTCGGGCCATCGTGATAGGCTTATTTTGCGGTCACATAGATTATTCAAGAAATTGATACCGGTGTATGATTCTGGGTAATTAATTGTGCAGTGGTGTCCTTATAATATTTAAAAAAATCATTCCTTGTGTCTGTCACTTTATGTTATATTAATTCATGTCACATGGACCATTAGGACTTTCGACCTTACGAAGATTTAATTTGTCCGCATAAGATGCCATAAAGATTTAATTTGTCCAATGTTAAGATGAAATCCAGCAACTACAATATGAAACTTTTATTTTTGATTTTAAATTATTCCGTGTTTTGATTTATTAATTATTGAATAAATTTTCAACAATAATGCCTGCTATCACCAAGTAATTAATTCAGAAAGGAATTTACTAATAATTAACTCACCAAGTAAATAAATAAGAGATATTATTTAAAATGAAAATCTAATGCTATCTGTTAATTAGAAATAAATATACAAATGATGTACTTATTTTATTTACTTTTTTTACTGCACATAAAAGTATTATATGAGCGTTTGATATCATAAAACTGCCTTTGTACAGTGTAATTAAAAAATTCCATTTATTGTTTAGATTTTTTTATCATCTATTAATTAAAATATACATTTAAAACATTAATTAAATTACTAAAATTCAGGTTTTTATAACAAAAACAAGAATATGATTTTAAATATTGATATTTTTTTTTAGACATTTTCATTTTTCATTAGGTGAAATTGTAACATCAGTTCCTTGATTGTTTTAATCATTACGATTTCTATAATTAGCTATTGAAACATTTTATTCCAAACTTTTAAGTCTGCTTTATATAAAATACATTATACTATAGGAATCGTTATCTTAATATTAGTAATTTTTTTTATGTAAAATAATATATTGTACAAAAATTAAATCATTGAATCGATGATAATTATATTAAAATTATTTAGCATTTGCAAATTTTTTTTTTAACTAATATCAAACTGCTCGTAATTATTTTTTACTATCATACTATTCACGATTAAAAACATATACAATTCAAAGTACTAAAGCTGAAACACATATTTTTGATATGCACATATTGAAAACCAAGCTTTTAATTAAACATATGCTTAACATATATTTCCTGCATAACTAACGTTATGGCTTGGTTTACAAATTTTACTTCCAAGGTGACCAGAACATGATCTCGTTTTAGTTGCTGTTTAGCTGGTTTCTAATTCATGATTAGGCAACGAAATTTCAACCACTCTAAGAAAATTAAGCATAAAGTCGGGTACTGCCACGAAAATCTTAAACGGCGAGTTGAAAGGTCAGTCGTAATTAAAAACTCAGAGACGCTCACTCCCACGTCGCAGTTACAGTGAATACGGGTCATGCAAATGTAAATAAAATCGTGCGACGCATTGGACATAAGGTGACACCCAATAAAAGATAGCAGGCCATTTTCCCATAGAACACCTACCGAAAAAAGTAAACTCACTACCACAGATATTTTACACTTTTTTGCTCAACTTTAAAGCAAGCCGGTTTTTTTCATTGTTATGGAGATACCACGTGTTTTGAAGAACACAGAATAATGTGCCACATTAAAAGTTAAAAACACTTCTTATGATGAACACCTCCTCTTTTAACCTCCTTGAAGATATATAATTGTCGCCTTTTAACATTTAAAGAAGGGTACACACACAACAACATCTGGGTCTCTAACGAAGTGAGTAAAGGGAAAATCCGTTTTTTTTGTAAGTGGGTTATAAGATGCACCAATCCGTGGTTGGGAGTTTTGCATATGAAAAAAATAAGGAAAATATTTACCTTGCTATGAATTAAATAATGCAGCTCATTCTGTTTACATTGGGAAATCGATATAAAAAGTGAGGGTGTGTGTGCAGTGTTTCTCGGAAAAAAAAATTATCAATTAAAAAAAAAAAGATGTATTTGTACCCAATTTTGCAACCAGATTAAGGCGTGTTTAGTAATTGCAACAAAGATTTCAATGAAAAGCATGCACTAAAAGTAAAGAAAGCCTTATCTAATAAAACTTACCTCTGTAACAATATAAATAAATGACTAAATTAGTGCACATAAAAAGATTATATTATTATTTTCGTGTTGAAATGAGAAGAACCAGAAAATAAATAGAAAAAACTGAATTTTTATAGGCTTAATTATTTATTTTGATTTATGTAGAAAATTCATGATTTTTTTATTATAACATGAGTGAAGGTTATATAAATAAAACTTAATGCATAGCAGTTGGTAGCTATTTATTTATTATATTAGCTATTTGTTTGAATGATGGTATTAAAGTGATTTGTGATTTTTTTTTTATAAATAATACTGATAATAGTTATCGAAAGTATTTAAAAATATGTTCAATGCCATAATCTGTTTAAAAATGTTTTTGTTGTTTTTCGAAATGAATAAATAGATAATAAAGTGTTTTTCCTCCTTCTAGCTACACAGAGCACCTCACCACTGGCAATTGTCACGTTTCAGAAGACAGCAATCAAGGAGAACGAGAATACAAGTGTCGTCAGTGTCCAAAAAGTCTTTAACTGGAAATCAATCTCATTCGTCATCAAGTAGCACACGACGACAGCAGGCGTTACGTCTGCGAAAACTGCAAGAAAGTTTTTACTGATCCCAGCAATCTTCAACGACACATAAGATCACAGCATATAGGTGCTCGTTCTCATGCTTGCCCTGAATGCGGTAAAACTTTTTGCGACTTCTAGTGGCTTGAAACAACATACGCATATACACAGCAGTGTCAAACCCTTCAGATGCGAAGTCTGTTTTAAGGCATACACTCAATTCTCAAATCTTTGTCGTCATAAAACGTATGCATGCAAATTGTCGCATGCAAATCAAATGTCATAAGTGTGGACAAGCTTTTTAGTGCTGTTACATCGCTATCAAAGCACAAGCGATTCTGTGAAGGAGCTCCGTCCAGTAGTTCCTCCACTTCAAACATTCCAAATTCATCTCAAGCGTCAACAACGACTACCGGTCCAACCGGGTACGACTCCAGCAAGACTGTGCCTATGAGCTAGCACCACCAAGCAATCAATTTTTATTCTTTCCACGACCTAGTTTTCCCTTTTTTTCTCTCCTTCTTTACTGGGATATCCGTTATTATCTGTCCTACTCTCTACCAGCTCCTCCACCTCTAATACCAGATCCTGGTCTCCTTCAAGGACACAGTGTAACATAGCAGCTGCTGCACAAGCAGCTCAAGACCTCCAAAAAGACAGTTATTAAACAATAATGGTTCTCAACAATCCCAAAGATCACCATCACCCTGCAAAGCAAGAGTTGAAATCTCAATAAAACAACCAGAAAAAGAGAAACTCTGAAGCATCTGAATCAGAGATCTCTGGAGAATTGTCTTCTGAAGATACTGGTGGCGAAGATATTTCATCATTCAGTGACGCTGAATCAGAAGTAGAAACTGTTAAATCTATAAGAGAGTCTATAAGCTCTCAAACAAATTCTGAAACAGCTGCGACTGAAAGTAAAAACTGCATCGACAAACATGTTTCTCAATCATAGACAAGGATCTCCCAAACAAGGATCTGTGTGTCCTGATCCTTCACTTATTCGATCTCCTATCAATTCGAATGGACCTTTAAGGCATATGGTATCAAATGGATCTGTCAAATCAGAGCATGACATGCCATTCGACTTATCTCAAACTAGTAAACATAAAGTCCCATCTGACTCAATGACTGATTACCAATCAAAAATGCGTGATGCACCCAAGTCTGAAGAGCCATTAGATTTACGAGTTACTCCGAAAAACCTTCTTTGTATTTGAAGATGGCATTTCGAAAAGGAAATCTTGGGAATTTATGAAGAGAAGGAAGCGAATGAAAGATTTTGAAAATCCTCTTGTTTTAGCTCCCATACAGAGCCTATTCCCTCAACTTGAGATACAAAGAGAGAAAAGTCCTCTATGCCACCATCTCCCAGCAAATTGCCTATGGCCTGCCCAAGACCTCTTCATATCCACATGTTCTGGAGTCAATGTACAGGTTTTCAACAAGAGAAACACTCCTTTCAGCCTATTTCCACCAGAAAGGCTGGTTCCCTGCATTTCCTCCTCGATATCCATTTTTGGGGCCTCTTTTTAGCAGGTAACCCATCATTTGATTTCATGAGAGCCCACATGGAAAAGTTAGCAAACCTATGCATGAAATAATGTCTCCACACCTGAATAAAAAACCAAAGAAAGGTATTCGTGCAAGTTTTGCGGCAAAAATATTCCCGAGATCAGCAAATCTAACAAGACATTTACGTACTTCACACAGGAGAGCAACCTTACAAATGTAAATATTGCGAGAGGTCTTTTAGCATATCTTCTAATCTACAGCGTCATGTTCGAAACATTCATAACAAGAGAAGCCTTTCAAGTGTCCACTCTGTGATAGGTGTTTTTGGTCAACAGACAAATCTTGTCGCCACAAAAGAAGCATGGCTGATGGTCAACTATATTGGATGATTCTCCCAAAGCTAATGATGCCGACGATAAAAAGATGACGCATATTTTGATGAAATTCGAAACTTTATTGGAAGGTAACAAGCAGTGGACACAGTCCTGTAAACAGCCCAATGGCACTGATAGAATCCATTAGAAGAAAGGAAACGAGAACGAGAGGTTCTAATGATGTCACGCATCTTATTCTCCACGCCAAAACAGTAGTCCAACCAGCGGTCAGGTGACAATTTAGATGATGAAGAGCAGATGGTGGCATCAAACGTTATCCGATCCAGATGATGCAGAACCTGCAAATAAGAGGCACTGCAACGACGATCACAACAGCTCGTCATCAAATACAGAAAAAAGTAACAAGAGTCTCGATTCCGCAAAAATCGGTCAGTGGGTATCCCATCAAACAATACTTTCAGAATGGGAGACCTACCACTAGATCTTCACCACAAAGCCCTGGCCTACAAAGTCATGCTTCAAATGAACCGAAATCTCGATATGAGCAATGGCATCAAAGAAGAATGGACATGATCACCACGCAAATGTCGACAGTCTGGATGATGAAGATTTGGAGGACGACGATGAATGTAAAGACTACACTAGCGACGATGATCCTCAGTGCCGGAACAGTTCTCCAATCCGGCCTGCGCAAGAAAGTAAAAGTAGATTGAGTCATTTAATAAAATGTAAGGTTTTGTAGTGATAGAAAAAAATATTTCCAGCTAAGCGCACAATGCGCCATTATATTCTATTCCGGGAGGAATATTTATCATCATCTTTCTCGGAACTGCCATCGAGAACGTTCTGTTGAAAGCAAGAGTAACAGTTCACGAGGAGTAGGACATGGAAATGATAAGTTCATTAGGTTTGAAATCAAAAAGTAATGGTGTGATTGAATTAACAGACTGTTAATGAACATCTACTTTATCAAATTAACTCAAACGCTGACTTTCGCAGCTGAGTGTACTTGTGCACATCACTCAGCGAGCTGGGTATTTTGGTAGCTAGTCAGACAGCAATCGAAGCGGACTTTTAGAAGGAAACTGAATTCTGACATGACGTTTAGGAATGTAAGGAACAGTTTAAAAGATATTGTTATAAATCTTTAATTGCTAAGAAGATATCATTTTTACTTTTCTCCACGTGATGATGTTGAAACATTTTGGTGCTTCAAAATAAGTGTTCAAAAATTAAGTTTCTGACGTGAATTTTTTGTTCTGCAAGAAACAATTTGAGAATTAAAAAACTTTGAACATAAGAAAAAGGACGTTGTATGCGTTAGCGATTATTTATTTTCAGTTTATATGTGATATGCATCTTGTATCTATTATTATGTATAATTTAAACAATATTATAGAATACTCTTCCAGTCAACTAGTCATAACATAACAAGCATGAACATGTTCTAGCAAAAGAACATAGGCTTGTTAATCTTATAATATTGTACACATTTTGAACAGCAGTAAAACGTTTTTAAGTTGTTAATTAATGGCTTGTATTTTTAATTCAAATATTAATTTAAATTACGTTATCTTTTAAAAAAGCTTAAGAGTCAAAGAAAATGTGAGGTATAAATACTTCATACAGATCTGTATGAATTATAATTTCATTCTGTAAAAGACTATGAAAATGTTACTTATTTTGAAAATCAAGTACATGTTTTGTCATATGTAAAAAATGTGGTAGGAGACTAGTGTGATTATAGATATATTTCATATTATTAATATTTTTACTACTTATTTTGAAATCTTATTCTTTTGTTTTTTAATTTAAGTATTTGTACTATATATATTTAGAAAATTGAAATTCAAAAGATAATAATTGCAAATGATTCAATTTAGTGTTGTGTATGTTCGTAAGAGAAATTTTTTTTAAATTTCTTTTTTTACACGCCTAAATTATTTTTTTATAGCAATAACAAATAGATGGGTTTTTTTTTTTCACAAATTGGAACTTAAGTCAGTTAGTATATGCTCTAAATGAAAACAGTTTAATCTAAAAATACAATACATTTATATCAATAAAATAAAATTTTAAGATATAATATAGTTTAATATTTTAATTATAAATTATTTTAATATTTTTAAAAGGAATTTTTAAATAAAGCATTGATTTTATTTAACATTAATAATCACCTTATTTCTTTTCCCAAATTCATTTGAAATTACAAAAATTTTGAAAGTATTCTGTTTTTGTGTTTATGTTACTAATAAAAATTTCTCTTTGTTCTGTAAAAATATATAAATTCATATATTTGATTTTAAAATTTATTAAAAAGAAATGTTACAAAACAACATGTATTTTCAATAACATCAAATAAAACTTTTATGCCTATAGTTATTAAATAAGCCAAATAAATTACCTTATATTAAAATGTGTATAATATACATGTTTTAATAACAGTATACAATAATAATACTGTTTTTAAACTATTTATTTAAAGTTTAAAAAATATTTTTTGAATTCAATAGTAAAACACTACTTAATATTTGTTTAAAAGTATTATAGATTACAATTTGTTTTTAAAAAATATCAATAAACAATTAATTTATTTTAAAGTAGACATGAAAAATGTATGAAATATTATATTTAAACAATTTTTGTATTTTCCTGCTCTTCTACAATACTTTTGAAATATACCCAACTTTCTCATGCAAAATTTTTTTTTTTTTTCTACCTGGGTTTTTGTCTATATCGCTACTTATAATCCAAGGGGAAATAATTTTACTTTTCACATTATTGGGCTTGAAATCGTAAGAATTTAGAAAAACATACAATTTAAATTAAAAATAATTGTTTTCATTTACTATGGAAAGTTTATATGTTTTGCATAGATATGATTCACTTTTTTTCCATAAAATTTCTAAAATAAGACATGAAAAGCCCAGATGCAGGTTTGATTTACAACCAGAAGATTTATTTAATAGAAATGTAATACTTATTGGATTTCAAACCAACGTTATTATCATGTTTTACATACTAACAGTATAGGCCAAGGGTCGGCAACCTTTTGAGTCGGAAGAGTCAAAAATTAGAATTTACAAAATTTCATAGTTTTAAAGAGCCACAAAATTTTTTTCTTGACAACAATAAATAGTACTCCGCATAAATAAGAAGTTTTTTGATAAAAAAAAAATCTATTATTCATAAGAAAAATATCTATTTATTCATATATTAGTAGTTTTTTCACAAAGATTCGATAATATATGTATATATGTCATTATTAGATAATTACTTATTATTTAAGTAAAAAATTAAAAATTATGCATTTTTACTTACAAGCACTAACTTGTGCTTCACGACGAAAACAAACAGTTAGGAGCAGAGCATATAAGGGGGAATTTAATGGGGCGATATCTTTGCATAGTTATTCAAGTGAAAATTTGAACTTTTTACTAAACAATGTAACTTGTACTTAAATTAAAAAAAACAACATACATTTGAGCAAACAAATTCAATGGGAGCGTTGGCTTTTTGCATGGTTTAGAAAGTTTAGAATAAATTTGACTCTTACAGCTAACTTGTTGTTTTTAAGTTTCCAAACTTTTTAACTCTAAATTTTCTGTTTTTGTTGTTCGGCTTCTTACTTTACTAATTATATTCATGCAAGAGAACACTTGCTCGCTTTGTGAGCTCTATGTCGATCCGAAGATAGTCGAAAAATGCCAACAGCAATACATGTGGC
>BPLR01011959.1:0-115882 GCA_021605095.1 Caerostris extrusa | reverse complement strand
CGGCGATTCTTACTTCCTTTCCAGGGTACTGCCCGTTAATTAGCCGTCCGGATAATTTACGATGAACATCCAAATGCTTCCTTTGTGCAATAACCGCATAGTTATGGCACAAAGAAAGCATTTGGATGATTTTACGTGGTAGAATTATCGGACGACTGGAATGTGGACGTACCCAGCTGGAAGTATCCGAGGAACTTGGAATCGCCCAGAGTGTCCTCTCCAGGCTTTGGCAACGATTCCAAGATGATGGTAATGTGTGTAGATGTTACAGCGCCGAATGAGGACCGGTATTTAGCAGTTACTGACGCAGACGGAGCGCAGCATCAGACCTGTCTCGTCAGCTTTCTTCAGCTACCGGTACGACAGTTTCAAGGCAGACCGTGTACAGACGCTTAGGGCGCATTGTTCTATATGCTCGTAGGCCTGTCAGATTTGTTCCACTTACCGCAACTCACTATCGCCTGCGATTAACCTGCAGTAGAGCATGCATTGTGGACACAGCATGAGAGCATGCATTGTGAACACCGCAACAATGGTCTTGTGTGATGTTTTCCGACGAGTCCAGGTTTAGTTTGCAGCCTGATTCTCGCCGGACTTTCATATGGAGAGCGCCAGGTACCCGTTACCACCAAGAGAACACCATTGAACGACACCGTTACGGTGGTGCAGGATGGCTCGTTTGGGAGGAATTATTCTTGGTTCCAGAACTGACCTGCATGTTTAGAGTGTAACGATGACAGGCCACATCTATCGGGATGTCATTCTGGAACAACATGTACGTTTGTTTCGGGGCGCCATGGGTGCTGAATTTCTGTTTATGGATGACAACGCCCGTCCTCACAGTGCAAACATTTTAGACGAATGCCTTCAATTGAGGGCCCGTATGGATTGGCCAGCATACTCACCGGACTTGAATCAACAGAGCATGTGTGGGATATGCTTGGCCGACGAATGCAGCCCGTCAACCCCTCCACCTGTCAACCGGAACTTCGGAGGGCATTGCTTGATGAGTGGTGTAATATTCCCCCAAGATCAGATTGATAATTTGATACTCAGCATGCCTAGGCGTTGTAAGGCCTGTATTGCATCGTCCGGGAGACATACTCCATATTAACCATCATACTAACCATGTTATACTGTTTTTTTTTGTAAATAGGTTCTTTTTGAAATTTGCTCCTGGGAGTAAAAATCGCAATTTTTATTAATTATGTCAAACATATAGCATCTTTTTTGCTCTTTACCTTTTGTTTAATAAATAGACTTTACAAATAAGTCAAATTTGTTTTGCTTCTGTCTCTTTTCTTTGCCTGAACTTCATTATCCTTAATTTATGGACATGAGTGTATGTTATTGTTCGTACTTTTAAATATAAAATGTCAAATTCTACTCCAAATTAAAGCCATCATTCATTTCTTCCTAAAATTGAAATTATATTACTCCATCGCAAAGTTTCTTTCCTAGAAATTGATTAATTAATTAATTAATAAAAATCAATAAAGAGCAGTGGAATCAATTATTGCTTCTTATAAAACAAAAAATTCAACCTGGACATTTTTATTTATACAAGACAATTGGATGCATATATATCAATATGTTCCTCAAAAGACATTTGAGAAAACCTATATGATCCAATGGGTGTCCCTATATTTCTTTGATATAATGTAGTACATCATTTGAATAAGTCAGATTAGATGTGGAAATTTTGGAAATAAATGAATAATTTAAAAGTAGTTGCTTGCTTAGCCAAAATAAAATAAACGTGGAAGGAAAGAAGTAGTTATATGAAAAACAAGATGCGTCTTAAATACAGGGTGATTATAATTAAAGTCCCACTTTCAAAATGCTGTCAAGGAAGAACCACTCGTCACAATGAGTTCAAGTTTGAACTGAAGATACTTGAAGAAGAGGGAAACGGTACGGCATCAATAAAATCTGATTTTGACGTCTATTTTTCCCCCTCCAATTTGGTATGGCCTTGCCGGAGTGTATGTGCTTTCCACTCACAATGTCAACTTCTGTTGAATGACTTGAAGTCGTATTTTCGGTCAAAAAGTCGTAACAATCAAGCACATTAAACACAACAGTTGTTTAATGTGCAAACTCATGCCAAACACGTTGTCATTTCGATTCAAACTGTCATTGGCAACCGAATTCACTTCTTTATGCTGCTTATAGCGCCATCTATTAATAGACTTTGAAACATTTTTGATGCCCTACCGTTCCCCCTTCTTCAAGTATCTTCAGTTCAAATTTGAATTCATTGTGACGAGTGGTTCTTTTTGATAGCATTTTGAAAGTGGACTTTAATTATAATCACCCTGTATATTCGTGACAGTAACTTTACGAATAATACGAAATTAAAAAAATAATACGAAATATATTACAGTTGTGGGGATTAATATTAGAAAGTATATAAATGGGGTACTATGGATACTATGAAACATTAGAAAAAGGGAGTGTGAAAAATTTAACTTTTTGTATAACATATAGAATGAAGATGGCTAAATAGTTCGCGTGAAATTCTCTAATGTATTTAAGACATGGAGAAACACATCCGACTCTGTTTTGAAATTTCCTAGGAAAAATCTCATTTATAGAAACTTTTACAGACATCTAGCGTGTTGGCGAAAGAAAAGAACTTTGTGTTCTCATAACGAAATCCAATCACGGAAATTTTCAATTACAGAATTTGCATAAAATGAAAGGTCAAGGTTTGTTCTTTTTTATCGAACAGACATGCAAAAAGTTCCGCATCCAACTTGGACATTCAATTTTTCCCAGTGTTGTTTTATTCATTTTCCTGTTCGTAGCTCAGAGACGCGGCGACACGGCTCTATTGATCATTTTGTGGCGAATTTTGGTCTGCAAATTGCGTGCTTTTGCGAAAAAGAGACACACCCACCTCCGGCCATTGTTGTGTTGGTGCGGGAGAAATACTCTCAAGTTGCCGTACTATAGTAGGGGAAAATATTATCATGTTCATAAAGGGGTTTTTTATGTTTTCTTCTGCAGGAATGTAAAAGGTAAATCTGAAGTTGTTTCAGAAAATAAATCTTGTTCTGAAGAATCAATAATAAAAGCAATTTTAAATAAACAAATATTCGTCAGAAACCTCTTACAAATAAGCAGGGAATGTGGCTTGTTTTAAATTTAAAAAAAAAAAAATGTTTTACTGATTTTGTTCACCAATAAAATTTTATAAATTGACTTGTTATAAGTATTAAGTTTTAGAATAAAAACAATAGAAACTTTTTTTTTTGTTCCATGAGGGATAAAATAAATATCATTATTAGTATTAATTTAGGTAGCATTATTATCCATCATCATCATTGGAGCATGTGGGCAAGGCCGTCTGCCAACTGGCAGATTTCAAAACATGAGTTTTTTTTTTCTTTTTACGATGTCAATTTGTCAGGGCCAACAAATAACACTCTACAGTCATATTTCTGGGGTTTTTATTTCCCCAATGCTACATGCAAGTAAGAATCAGTCATTATTAAGTCAATAGCAACATTATTCTATTTTCATCTTTCTTCAACAAAGAAAAAAAAAAAACAGGCCTTCATTAAAGAGAAAACAATTCATAAGAATCTTGAAGTTAAATTTTGTCTCTTTGCTACGACACTTAGAAATTTATAAGCAGAATCTATTGTTGTTGGCGATCATTATTTTTAAGACTTTTGAATGACATGAGATTGCCCATCTTTCTTACTTGAATAGAATGTTGGGGAGAGCTACCTTCCTGTATGCTTACCAATTCACTCTGAATCTTTAATTTTCAGATTTTAATCATACATATATTATTCAATTTCAAATGATAGGCTTATTTTGTTAAAGATCCACATTAAATAAAAACTACATACATCCACATTACATTTTGAAAATGTGTCTCAGAATCTGCAGTATTGAACATATTTTTTCACCTTTTATATATTCTGTGTTACTCATATTTTTATTTAAAATATAACTATAGCCAATTTTTTTTCAGTACTATTCCCAAAATGCTTATTTTTCAAAAACCACGTTATTTTACGCCACGTGATAAAATAGTGGCATTGAAAGATGTTGCTTAATAAATAAAAAATTTATAGAAAAGAAAAATGTAAAAAATCTAACAAAATGAAAATTTAAATTTTTTTAAATTAATAAATTTTAATTATTTAATTTTTAAATTAATTAATAGCATTATTATTTACAATTATTAATTTATAAATTTTTAAAATTTTAATTTTTAATTATAATTTTTTTAAATTTTTAATTTTTATTTAATTATTTAAATGCAATTTAAATTAATTAAATAAAATTAATAGATAATTAATTTAATAAAATTTTATTTAGTTTTTTTATTTATTTTTCAGTTTTTTAAAAAATTATAAATTTTTAAAAATATTTTAAAAAAATTTTTATTATTATTTTTTTAATTATTTAATTTTTAAAAATTCAGAGTTTATATTTAGAATCCAATCAATACAGTTAAGGCATTTTTAATTAAAAAATTTTTATGAAATAAATTTGTTGCTCATTAATAAGTAATTCATTTATAAGCTTTTAATTTATAAGAGTTTCATGCATGCTATTATTTATTACGTTTCTTCATTACAAAAATAGAAAAAATATTGTTATCACAAAGTTCTTAAGCCTATAATGTAATATCTACTAAAAATGTTCACAAAAATTTGTAACAATTGGAATACATCATAAAATAATTTACATCATATGATTTGATTTATTCATATATTTGATTATTCATATTATATATATATATACATATACGGTTAATTAGAAGGATGTCTTTAAAAATTTGTGTTAATTAAATAACTGCGTTGAAATATAGTAAAGGCATTTCGAATAACTTACGAAGAAAAAAATCAAAAATCATTTTATAACTGGCATTTGTATATTAATTAATCAATCTCTTTAATCAGCAAATATTTACTTCGAAATAACAGTAATAAAAAAACATTACATAAAAAGCTACTTAATTATTAAATATTTCAATATTTCAATATGTACATTTGTAAAATATTTTAATATGTAATTATAAAAAATAAACAAATTAGTGCTTTAATTATTTGTTAAAATTAGTTCATGCAAAAATATTTACTATAGTTATTACTGTAATTAAACTTATGTGCTTACTCAACTATTAGCAATTAAAAATTTTAAAATTCAAAGCAAAATTATTCATTCATTAATTTACCACAAAACACAATAATAAAATCAACAGTCTAAAATCTCTAAAAATGTTGCACAATTAAAAGAAATTATGTTTTCTTATGTTGTTGATGATAATTCTTTCGTTTTAAAAAGCATTTTTCTTTTTTTTTAATTGTAATAAGAAATTTAAATAAGTGATTTAAATAAGCCTAAACCGAAACTTTATCTACTGAAAAAAATTATTTAACTGAAACAAATTCAGCATACTAGATTAAAATTATTTTATCTCATTTTTCAATTTCTCAGATACACAGAAAGTATTTAAAACATCAGATTATTTTCATTTTTCTATATGTAATTCTGCATAGCAACGTGCAAAATTTACTTCTATCAAACGAACAAGTGATTTGTTAGAGATTTTTGTTTTTCTTAACATTAATTTTAAATTTGTTTTTATTTTTTTACAATTAATTCATTATAATTATTGCTGTTTATAACTTATTTTCCTCATTTATTATGTATCTATGTATATCTCTGTTTTTTAGAAAATTTAATTTTTTTTTAACATTAAACTTGTTTTGTCTTTCTATAATTATTTAATTTTAATTATTGTTGTTTAAAACTTATTTTCTTCTTTTTTTTTATGTATAGGTACATTATATGAATTTATCTTTTTATGTATCTTATACAACTGTTAATTTATGTATCTATGTGAATGCATCTTATATTTTTGTTATTCAGAGAATTTTACTTTTTAATATGTAACCATTCTTTCCTGTGCACATTGGCAAGAGCGCCCTCCTACGGCGTTCAGGTGAAATAGTCAATTGGACTTCAGACTTTCACCTGAGAGGAAGTGCAACTCAACCACGCGCTTCTGTTGAGAAAAGTTGAGTTACAGTCTCTCACCTCGAGAGAAATATTTTTAGCGCAAACCTGCGTATTAGTTGCCTACAGTCTTTCACCCAGAGAGGAAGTATATTTAGTGCAGCCCTGCACTTCTTGGTGCACCCTGTGCCCAGCGGAAAGTACCATTTCAGAAGAGGAGTTTTTCCAGAAAGCTAGAGCTGTCTGTTTTTACTTCAAATGTGTTAAATATTGTTTATATGTATTGCATGTGTGTGGTGTTTGTAGTTACATAAATAAAATTATGAGTTCTCAAACATATGTTTCAGTATCTCAACCCAACCACACCCATTTACAATCTGGTTGACCAATCTGCATACTATATATATATTAATAATAAACTTGTCTATAATCACGTAATTTTAATTACTGATACTTAAAACTTATTTTCCTCATTTTTATACGTCTTGTATCTTATATGGTTGTTCACAGAGATATAACGTACATAGCAAGTAATTGAAATATTTTCATTTTCTTATATTTTCATCATAGCAATGTGCAATATTTACTTCTATTAAACAAACAACGTTCATTTTTGTTTTCTTAATGCTAATTTTAAATTCGTTTTGATCTTTCTATAATACTGCTTCTTCTGCATTGGCACAACAGCCCCAAAATAGGTTAAGACCGTATGCCTACTGGCAAATTTTGAGACAAGAGATCTATTCTTTTAAAGAAGTTGGGCTATCAGCCCTACACCCAACAATCATATTTTATCTATATTTTAAAATGGATTCCGAACCACTGCAAACATCCATGGCACCGTCAGAACTCGAATCCGAATCTTGTGGTGTAGAAAGCTAGCCACTCAAACGTCAGGCCCCTTCCTATAAACATTTTTTTCAATTCTTTCTATTAGCTCATACTCTCTATATATATCTTTGTTCAAATTTTCAATTGTTATTAAAATACTTTCTATTCATCCACTCAAGTTCAAATACATTTTTTTGAACTTGTAGTGGATTACACTTGATGTTAATACAGTTTTTTGAAATATTAATTCAGTAATTAAATTTAATTAATTAATTTGGGGTTTTTTTTAGATTTAAGTTGCCTATATCTACCAATAGATGGCGCCAAATAAACTTAAAAAAATGAATAACAATTATTTATAAAGGACTTTCTGCAATAGAGTGAAAAAAAGTAGGAATTGACTTTAAAAATTTTTTATATTATTTGTTTTAATTATTGTTGTTTAAAAGTTATTTTATTCATTTAGCAAATTTATTTAAAATATTAAATTGCATTTCTTTTTACCAGTATTTATAATTGATTTGAAGTTTTAAAGTCGTAAATGTTCTGTTTCTTTAGTATGAAAAAAATAAGTTATTTAGTTAAACAACATACAACTATAAAAACCTAAAAAATTATTTTCATTTTTACAAAAAATAAGGAATATATAATTCAGTTCCTAAATTTTTAATAGTATTCATTATAATTTACTAACATAAATTTTCTGAAAATAACCGACGGCTTCTCTAGTGATTTATCTACAAAGAAAGATATCAGATAAAAAAATTATGCTTTTAAGCATTATTCAGCTATTTTGGGACATGATTTGGCCTCCAGGTTCTAAATTTTGTTTCAGATGCACTTTAGATAAGTCCTTTTCTCTTATATTGAGAGTGTAAACTAGTATTCCTTGTATCAAAAGACACAAGTTGTTTTGCAAGTGACAAACTATCTGTTGAAGCACTCTGCCCTGCAGCCAAACAAAATGCATGCAACTTGGAATTTCATTTTTCTTTTTTCTTTTCGCTTATTTCGCTTCTTTCCTCAAATGCGTCGTCCTTATAAAAAGCTTTTAGAGCTTACCTCTCTTCAAAGTTCTTCCTACTTATTTAGGCAAACTTGAGGATTTTACAACTGCGTGATGTTTTGAATAGTTCGCACTGCAAATCTACGCTATTTCGGTTGGAAAAGATACTGAATGTGACGAAATATTCGAATGGTTCACTTTTCATAAGATCAAATATCCGAAGTGAATTGGAGTTACTAAATGGATTGAAATAACAAATTCTATTTCGATGATATATTTTTCATAATAAAATGAAGTAAGAAGCGTTCTAAGTATTTGGAACCAAAAATGAGATTATCGGTAAAAAATGCACTCAAATTTCAAAAAAATAAGCTGTTTAAATGTTTTATAAAAAAAATCCATGAAATATAAAAATGAGATTATCGGTAAAAAATAAATATGGTTCTAAACTCGTTCACTCAAATTTCGAAAAAAAAATAAGCTGCTTGTAAATGTTTTATAAAAAATCCATTTTTCAAGAAATATAAATAGAATATTAGAATTTATACTACTGTCAGATTTCTAGTGGCGCATAGGGGCCCAAAGGCCGTCTGCCTAGATGTTTTTTTTTTTTACGGAGGGGGGTTGTCTGTACTACGACCAAAAGTCATATTGGACCGAGACCTACGGTTTAAAGTGGACTCGAACCCCTACAGACATCGATGAAACCCTCAGGAGTCGAATCCGAATCATGTGACACCGATAGCTACTCAGTCATCAGGTCCCTCCCTATAAATACTTTTTTTAATTATTGTTGTTTAAAGATTATTTTACTCATTTTTAACAACTTTATTTAAAATTTTTAATTAAATTTCTTTTTCCGGGTATTTATCATCTATTTGATGTTTTAATTCGTAAAGGTTGTGTTTCTTTAGTTTGAAAAAGTTATCTTCAGAATTTAAATAACAAACAACTAAAAACCTAGAAAATTAATTTCATTTTTACAAAAACATAAGTTTTTACAATAACATGAGTTGCTGAGTTTTTAATAGTATTTATTACAATTTTTAACATAAATTTTCTGAAAATAACCGAGGGCCTCTCAATAGTGATTTATCTACTAAGAAATATATCAGATAAAAAAAAATATGGTTTTAAGCATTTTTCAGCTATTTTGGGACATGACTTTGCCTCTAGGTTCTAAACGTTTTTTCAGGCGCACTTTAGATAAATCTTTTTTCTTTTATTGAGAGTATAAACTAGTACCTCTTTGTATGAAAAGACACAAGTTGTTTTGCAAGTGACAAACTATCAGTTGAAGCACTCTGCCCTGCAGTCAAACAAAATATATGCATCTTGGATTTTCTTTTTTTTTTTTTCCGTTTATTTCGCTTCTATGCTCAAATGCGTCGTCCTTTTAAAAAGCTTTTAAAGCCTACCTCACCTGAAAGTTCTTCCCACTTATTTGAGCCCACTTTGGGATTTTACAACTGTGTGATGTTTAGAATATTTCGCACTGCAAATCGACGCTATTTCGGTTCGAAAAGATAGTAAATGTGATGAAATATTCTAATGGTTCACTTTTCATATCAAATATCGAAAGTGAATTTGAGTTGCTAAATGGATCGAATTGCTAAATGGATTTTAAATATCTTGAAAACCCGAAATAAGATTATTAGTAAAAATGCACTCAAATTTCAAAAGATTCAACTATTTGTAAATGTTTTTTAAGAAAATCAATTTTTCGTGAACTATAAATAAAATGTTAGAATTTATCTGTTATATTACCTTCGATTATTTATCAGTAATAAATAGACTTCTAAACTCGTTCGTAGATACGAGTAAATTATACTAATGACCAAAATTGCTACACCAAGAACGCGACATGCTACAGACGTGGAATTAAAACGACAGAAAGAAGGTGCTGTGATATGCAAGTGATTAGCTTTTCAGCGCATTCAGAGAAAGCAGACGCCGGTAGCGACACTTACAATGTGTTTAAATGACGAAATTGTTCAGACGGTTTTTCATAAACAAATTGCATTTGAAGGTTGATGACTGTGAAAAGTTGTTGTGATGTCTCGTGTAAGAAGCAGAAATGCGTACCAGCACGTTTCTTATTTTGATAAAGGTGGAACTGTAGCGTACCGGAATTGCGCTTTATCATATCGCAGTATTGCTGCTCGCGTCGGTCGAGATCCAACGACTGTTAGCAGAATATGGAATCGATGGGTTTGGGACGGTAATACGGAACGACGTGCTGAATCTCAACGGCCCCCTGTCACTAGCAACTGAGAAGACAGGCATGTTACCCGCATGGCCTTGATGGATCGTTCAGCCATGTCACGAGCCCTGAGTCAAGAATTGGGGTCGTTTGCAAGACAAACAAGTGTCTGCACGAACAGTTCGACGAAGTTTGCAGCAGCATGGACTCTCAGCTCGGAGACCATGGCTGCGGTTATCCTAGACGCTGAATCACAGACAAGAGCGTCTTCAATGGTGTGATCAACGATGAACCTGGGAGCACGAAGGGCGAGATGTCATTTTTTCAGATGAATCCAAGTTCTGTTTACAGCACCAAGATGGTCGCGTCCGTGTTTGTCAGCATTGAGGTGAACGCACATTTGCAGTGTGCATTCGTCATCATCATACTGCATGTTGATGTCAGCATGCGAAAAAGCTGTCGTGCAAAATTGAACTGTGACTTAAGTACAAAGTTTAGGTATTGTGGAGCCTCATGACCGAGTGGCTAGCGCTCTGGCGCTCGGCAACCCAGGTGTCTGGTTTGAAATCTCTGCGGGGCCATGGATGTTTGCAGTGGTTCGAATCCACCTTAAACCGTAGGTCCCGGTCTAATAGGATAGTAGAGCGTTGTTGTGTTAGTGTTTCTCGCGTCCGTAGCCTATCTTCAAGCTAACGTGCTCTCTGGGTAGGGCTAAATTAGTATCATCGGTGCAGCCCTTGCTTATGGCATGAAGATTAACTGTCTCTTTATTGCCAACTGCATTAGAACAACAAAAATTAAACTTTTATAGCAGTAAAAATTAAACGTAAAAAAAAGGATAGCTTAAACATTAAATAGCAATGTTCTAATTATAAAGATATGCAAGATAGAAAAGAAGTTTTTGTTTTTCTCACAGAAAGTTTAATGTTTTCCCTTTCCAGTGATTCCACTACAAAATTCAACTATGTGCTTTTTACCTTCTGAAAATATGATAGATTTTTGTTACAATCCATCGACTTTATTTCACTATAAATGAGACAAATGGGTTCGAAGTAAACAGTGAAAAGAGCTTTTGAGATGACTTTTACCTGCTTCGGATAAAAAGCATTTCGGTGTTAACATAATGAGTGCTTCCCAAAAGTAAAGAGATACCATGACTGCTATTCTGAACAAGCGCAAGCGAACTCAGAGTAGACTTAAACGTTCACTGAGACAAATTATCCCACTGTGTATCTGAAAGCCCATTTGACTTAAAAATTTGCCTCCTTCGATTAAATGAGACGAACTGGCACAGGGGGAAAAAAACGGATTACTGACCGCAAGTTTGAAGGTTCGAGTCTGAACTCAGCTCCTTTCGCTATTCAGCTACTATGTGCACCTTAATTTTTTTTTTTGCCAACTAGTGACCATATTTAGGTTTATTTATTTTCTTTTTTACCCCTTTTGTTGTTGTAAAATAAACGGGCTAGACAAGAAACCGAAAAATGAAAAAAAATAAATAAAAATAAAATGCCAGAACTTAATACTAAAAAATAAACACCAACAAATCCTTGTCTTATTTTTCTGAGAACGGCCTTTTTTTCTTCGGGGGGGTAGAGGTATTATATCATGCTTTTTACAGATTCATCGTTACCCCACACGCCACATTTCAGCAGTTCACAATTTTAATCTCATACAAAATTTTTATGGCATCGACAATTAGTCCCTAATTGCACCAACTTTTTAATTTAAATTCTTTTAATATTAATTTTCACTTTTTATTTTTTTTTTATCTTTCTTACTTTTTCTAGGAAGCCCGTCTCCAAATTCTTGATAGTGTCCTTCCGTTGCACTTAAATTGTTTTGAAGCTAACGCCATTGCAACATTTCGTTTATCAACGCCATTGCAACGTCTCTTTCGGTATATCAAGAACTGGATAATCGCAAATCACTTGAAAACTTTCTTCTTTCTTTTCATCTTTTCTATGGGTTGATGTTTAACTGAAATAAAACAGTTGACTTCTATCAAAAAGTGGGCTAAATTGCAATAACTAATTTAAGTAATCGCAAATTAGTAATATTTTTCTAATTTACAGGATAAATTAGAAAATAGTTATAATTCATAATAATGGTATTCTAAAACAGCTGCAGCTGCTTGCAGCCGTTCTCCAATAAATTTTGTTTAAATATTCATTTGTACTTTTATTAAGGGATAGAGGGAGTAACTAATATTAAAATATTTGTAACATCCTTAACTCACACCAATAAGTATCATTACTTAGTTTTAACAAAATTAACGAATATTTTAGACTTACGGAAAAAACTTTCCAAAATCACAAAAGAAAGGTTGTTTACTTTAGAATATTAGAATGTTATTAGTTATTTATAAATGGTAAACAATTTTTAATTGGTTTATAGTTAAACCAATTAAAGATATATTATTTACCATTTATAAATAACTAATAACATTGCTGCATTTTATAACACTGTTCATGATTACTATTCTATACTAGATAACTTTTATGCAATTTGGTTTGTTTATTAAATCAAGGCAGAGACTTATTCAAGAATAGAAATAATTAGAATAAATGCACTCAGTTTCTTTCAGATGTATATTAATTTTGAAACTTAGCCTAACAGCTGTTTTTTATATATTCAGGGTTCATCGTGTTTTAGGCACGTTACTTTGTCTTTACTACTTTACGTTCACTACTTTTACCCTTAATTGCTCTTATTTTTTTTGCATAACTAACACCAACAAGTATCATTACTTTTTTTTTACAAAATTAACCATATTGTAGCCTTACAAAAAAAAAAACCTTTCAAAAATCACCAGGAAAAAAGCATTTTCTTCATAGATTCTTAATCAAAAAATTTTTTTAACTATAAATCAAAGAAAGATCTCTAATGATTCAAAGAAATAAACATGTGTAAAAAACTGATTGTAAACATTGTTGCATTTATAACAATGTTCATGATTGCAAGTCTATCATTAGATAACTTTTGTGCATTTTGTTTTGTTTATTAAATCAAGATAGAGATTTATTCAACAAGAGAAATAATTAGGATAATTGCACCATATTTTTATCATAGATGCAAATATACTAAGTTCTGAAATTTAACCAATCAGCTGTTTTTGTATATTCAGTGTTCATCGCGTTTTAGGTAGATTACTTTGTCTTCCAATTTTCGGTAAGCTTTACTCTTAATTTTTTTTTTTTTCTTCTGTTATAACTATAGTTATAACAGATTATTATTCTGAAAACACAGTTTAATGGTTACCCTCTGATTGTAATTCTTCACGTACTAAATGTGTAATTGTTGTTTTATAGTTTCATTCTTGTCACGTAATGTACTAATGTTTTGAGATGTTTAAAGGAATTTCCTATCTAGAATTGATGTTAAAAATATCTTTTTTTTTTTTTTTTTTTGTGAAAAAGTTTTTTATATTTTTAGAAATTACATACTTATCTTTTTTTTAATATAAACGTTTTAAAGCATTGTACTAAATTCTAGATAAAACTATTGGATTGTAGCATATGAAATAAAATTTTTAGCATTAGCTGAGGTTCTATATTTATATTAAGTTAAATAAGAGTGTTATATATTATTTTATTGTTTATTATCTAATTATATACTTTACTAGCTGCACCCGGCATATACGTTGTCCTGCAAAAAAAATGCATTGCTTAAATTTACATATCGTGGATGTTTTCTCCATGTTCCAATATATGTGCATACTCATTTTCATGGATATCGTTTGAGTGGTATATAAGATGAAATGCTGCAGCACCCTGGTGCCAAGTAACAATATAGTAGATAGCGTGAACTTTATTTTCCATACTCGAATACATATTAATATCAACTTTCATAGCTATGGGCTCAACGGTATAGAAGTTGATAGACTGTAGCTCTATCTGGCAACTTACAACAAAAAGGGATAGCATAAAAACATTCCCTATGTGTTTTCAAATACACGCACAAAATTTCATCAAAATCGGTCCAGCCGTGTAGGAAGTGTTAAGTAACCAACACACGTACAGAAGAGTTATATATATAAAATGACTTGCATATAATTTTTGTAATTGTTTAAAAAATCTTAAGCAAATGGAATCCTATAAGTTATGGATTATTTATTGTAGTTGTTGTTGTCATCGTGCCCTCATGGAAGGAGGGAAGAGGAGTGCAGCTTCTGTTCGGATGGAGCACCCGTAGGTAGAAGTCTGACTTCTGCTCCGTAACGCTCTTACAGTCATAAGAGACCGGGACCTAAGGCTTAAAGTGGATTCCGAACCACTACAAACATCCATGACACCGCCGCGACTCGAACCCGTAACCTGTGGCACCGAGCGCCAGAGCGCTAGACACTCGGCCATTCAGGCCCTATGGATTATTTTCTGTGTGAATATAAACGTGAACATTCGGCTACCCAACCAATACAAGACATTAATACAAACGTATATTTAAATGATATCATATATATCTTGTAAATAATCCTGTAATAATCTTCCTTCTCTATCTATCCTGAAAATAAGTTGAATTTGTTCAATTTATGGTATGATGTATTTAAATGGCTGTTCAATTATTTTGGAATGTTGCGATATGGAATGCTGTGTTCTAGAAAGTCAGAATACCACTAATTAATTACTGAAATAGTTCTTAGAAAATATTTGTACACTCAAGAGAGAAAACATTATGACCACCCCTACATTTTGCAATGAACTCACGCCTGGATGACGTGGAAGGCACGTGATCAGGTGGAAGGGGGTATTTAACTGCCATTAAGTGGTGGTATTAATCCATGCCAAGGCGGGATTGCGCGCCAAAGGTGGGCCAACTCGTTATTGACCGGTGGTCATAATGTTTTGGCTCTTGAGTGTAATAAACTTATTTGGACTATTTACACCTTTGAATATCATATGTAACATAAGTAATTCAGCAATGTTTTAAATTTATGCATTTCACGCATTTTTCATTTCATTCATTTTTCAGCACGCATTAAATTTTATGCATTTTATTTTATTATTTATAGTAAGAACTTCCCGAATAGGTTCTCTAATATGAAATTGTTAAAAACTATTTAATATTTTTTTCATATAAAAGAAAATTGATAACAAATCACATATTAAAATAAATAAAGAAAGAAAAAATATGCAATAATTACAGAAACAAGATAAAATAAACTCATTTAAAATATCCTTTTCACTCCTATTCTAGCATTATTAAATATCGTTTTGATATTTTTTTAAAAATTCGTTATCGAATAAAAAATTAATTTTTCGAAAATAAACTATTCTTCAGAGAAAATTTCATTTGAAAGTCATTAGTCGTGTATTTGATTGCTGAATTTTTATAATTTAAAAGAAAACTAATAAATTATAAAAATAAATAATAAAGTAAAAGGCATCAGAAAAAATAATAAAATGTGCCATTTGAAGACTTCTTTAATTACATGTTAAGTATTTTCAAGTATTTTACCGTTTTCAGCTCTGAATGTTCTTGAATTAGGAGTAGAACAAGAGCAGAATTTAAATTTACTTTGATTTTAAATTTTAATTTACATGAATATAAAAGAGGATTAATGTCTTTATATTGCAGTGTAGCAAATTTAAAGTGATCCCCAATATTATATTTGCATGCAAGGTAACAAACAACAGATTTAAAAATTGAAAAAAAATGGACTATTATAGCCAGAAGTTTTTAAAACATATATATCATAAACAGGCGCAGAGGTTTTTTCATGTTCGTCAGTTTTTTTCATTTTCCCGATAAAAGAAATATTATTTTCTAAGTGAAAGGTTGCTTTGCCTTATTTATGTTATCTGAATACATCACTGGATGTGTTTGTGCCTTGGATTCAGTCACAAAGCGAGAAGATATATCTTTATAATATCTTTAGGACGCATATTCCTTGAAAAACTAAAGGATATCATAATATTTTTGGCTATTCGGGATGTTGCAATTAATTTCTTTTGGACTTCGGCATTCCATAATTATTTCTTTTTTTGTATTTAATTGATTTCCTGGACAATTTGCTTGACATTCTGTTATTTTATATTTTGTATAAATATTAGTATTCTTTATTTATTTGTTAATGCACTTCTATTCATTCATCTGTTTTATATTTTCGTTTGTCCAATGATTTTCAGTTCGTTATTGCAGCTAATGCTCATTTTAAATTTTGAATAAATTATTTATTTATTTTCTCTTTCATGGTTCTGAACAGGAAACATTTCAAGATTTTCTACCACGAAGGTCAGGATGGTTTTATTATACAAATTGATTGTGTTCCCATGAAGAACATGATAATTTACTTGTAGCGAATACTGTTCTAGATTTTGTTATACAAAATGTTTGTATAACAAATCTCGAACTCGAATTTGCAATAGAATTATACAAAATAATTTCTTATCATTTTGTCAATTCTCTTTTTGATTTTTGTGTTCATATGTTGTTTTATATATATATTATATACAGGTTAATTACAAAAAACTTTCTCGATACGTGAACCTCTAGCTTTAATACAATTATACGCAGAAATTTAACAAAATTTTGGTTTAAGGTATTTTGACGTAAGTGCACAAAATCATATGAAATATCCAGCCATGTAGCATTTAAATTTTAATAGTTACGGTTATAGTGACAAAATTAAAAAAAAAAAATTTCAAAGGGCAACACCTATATTTTTGTTCATTTTAATGTGATTTTCTTAACGAAAACCATAAATATCCTTATAACGGTACACGTAGAGAGAAACTAGCTGCCTCTAGACAGACTAAGAAGAAGAGAGGAAACAACTAGACGCTCACTAGAACACGGCTCTGATCCCAGTCTACCGATACTCTCTCGAAAGGAGGAGAGAACAAAGTATATGCAGATTTCTTGGATTTTTATAAGTCATCGTAATGATTGACATCGTCGCAATAGATTAAAAAGAAAAGGCACTGTGAAATGTGTGCCGTATCATGCTTTTCTCGCACTCTGGCGTGCAAGGAAATAACGTGGAGAAATTAAAAGATTTATTACTTGGAACAGAAAAGATGCTGGAGAAGCATCGTATGTCTACCACAAAAACCATAGATTACATTGAGGTCACTGTTATGTAATAGCTAGACTGGACTGAAAGAAAGAAACTGGTTGTACATGTTATCGATTTCATAATGGAAGACCTTTCATTCATGTCGAGACTGCTGCAGAAGTCTATGAGACAAAAGCGAAGTTCAGGCGTGAAGTGGCGACGGGTCACGCTGCAGGGAAGAAAATTTTTCTACTCGTTCACACCGAAGCTTCAGAGATCGCTTTACGCCTAGTGAAGTTCCAGTTACTTCGACTAGATGACAGATCTACTATTGGCTCATTCCAAGTCACATTTGAGAGTTGAAAGTTGGTCAACTCGAAGCGATGGATTTCAACCGTTTTCAGGCGAACGCTGTGAGGCTATGGATTGGTCAACGCTTCACGCCTCAACGCCTCACGCTTCGGTGTGAACAAGCCTTTCGTCTTTCAAGTGCACACGCTGTATTTCAAGCTTCCTGCAGTTGCCGAACTCTATTGTGCACATGATTCTACGCTCTTTTTCCTACATATTTCCGTATCGGTTCCAGCGTGCCCACAGGATGAAAGCTTTTGATAACCAAGTGTCTAGATTTCGCAAATGAATTCCTCATCACGACCATTTTGCATTCCAAAAACTATTATTAATATGCCTAAACGTAAATTGTATAACAAACCTAAAATCTTAACAACGTTGACAAAACAAAAACTCTGATGTGCCTCACATTTAAACCTCTCAAAGAAAAAGAAAGAAATTGTTCCTGATCTAACATGCGCATAAACTGCAGCAAAGAAAATGGAAATCATTTAATAAACATAAAGATAAAATGTTGAATGGCAAAACTGCAATTGTACAAAATATACAATGGAAGGACATGAACATATGTTAGTTAGGAATTCCAAAAAGCCTTAAAAATTAGTTAACCCAAAGGAAATAATTTTTTAACACTCTGAGATAGCATTATCAAGGAATAGTTACCCTCAAAATATTGCAAACCATGTTTTTTTTTTTCTGTTCGCTAGATGACTGGATACAAGTGAAAGGCGCATCTGGTGACTCATTCTTGCATACATACATACACACACACACACATAACAGGTGGGCTGCAAAATTCGTAGGCTGTCACACAGATGGCGCTCCTAGTATTAAATCCATAAGATTTTTAGTTAGCCCTAACCTTCAAAAGACACGTATATAAATTAGACAGCTGTTGCACTATTAGTATGTGAGTTATAGCATTTTTAGTGAAGCAACTTTTGTTAGTTTGAAAAAATGGATAAAAGGAATTTCGTGCGTTAATAAAGCATTGCTTTATGGAGAAAAAAAAAAAAATACTATTGAAGCCAAGGCTTGGCTTGATAAACATTATTCGGACTTTGCACCAGGAAAATCAACCGTAGAGAAGTGGTTTGCTAAATTTAAACGAGGCGAAATGAGCACCGAGGACGATGCACGCAGTGGACGCCCCAAGAGGCTGTTACCGACGAAAACATCAAAAAGAACGACCACAAAATAATTTCTAATAACCGTAAAGTGAAGTTAATTGAGATAGCCGAGACCTAAAGATATCAAATCAACGTGTTGGACATATCGTGAATGAATATTTGGATATGCGAAAGCTTCGTTCAAAGTGAGTGCCACGCAGAGCTCACAATCAACCCAAAAACACAACGAATTGATGATTCTGAGCTGTGTTTGGAGCTATTCAATCGTAATAAACCCGAATTTTTGCGTCGATATGTGACAATGGATGAAACATGGCTCCATCATTTCACACCGGAGTCCAATCGGCAGTCAGCCGAGTGGACTGCACGTGATGAACACTAAAAATGCTATAACTCACATACTAATAGTGCAACAACTGTCAAATTTATATACGTGTCTTTTGAAGGTTAAGGGCTAACTAAAAATCATATTTAATACTAGTAAAGCCATCTATGTGTCGACCTACGAACTTTTAAGCCCACCTGTTATATATATATACATATATATTAAACTGACTATTCACAATCACACATTAAGGCATGTACCTCATACCTTGTAGTGTATCTTTTTAGTATAATTATAGCTCTCACAAGAAAAAAATTTTACGTTTAAAAAAATTAATTAATTAAACTAAATAATAAAAAATTAAATTAATTAAACAAAAGTAATCCTTTATTAAAGGTTTTGTGTTATTAAAATGGAATAAACAACATCAGCATTTGATTGGGCTTCGACTGAAATTCAATTCGTTTGACTCAATTCAATTTTACTTTAGAGATTTTCATTGTAGAAAGAATTCTTTAAGTGGAAACGAATTGAAATAAAAAAGTAATTCATTCGATTGGGAATTCAGGAAACGAAGATCATATCTGGAAATCTGAAGGCATACGCTTTAAAAGTTCAATTACGAAACATCATCAGTTTAGTAAGAAAATACTTAACTTTAAATTCACTTAAATGGCTTTTACAGCTTTACTTAATTATTAGTAATAACTTAACTTTAAGTATATACTTAAAGTTAAATATATAAACTTTTAAAGTACATCTAAAGTATTTAGTTAATTTAAGTAATAGCTTTACTTAATTATATCTTACTTAGATGTACGATAATTACTCCGATATACAACACAAAATATCCAAAACAGTTTCAAGATGTTCTGTTTATGGAAAAGCGTAAATTCATTCTAAAGAAGCGAATAACTTTACGAGACTATTATATATATGCATTATGTATGTGTATACTTGAAGAAAAGGGAGACGGTATGGCATCAGAAAAAGTTCCACCGATTTTTCCCATAAAAAATTTTGTTATGACCTTGCCGTGGTGGATGGGCCTTCCACTCGCAGTGTCACAACTGTTGAATGACTTGGAAGTCATTTTTGTCCATCAAAAAACCGAAACAATCCAGCCCCTTGAACACTACATTTGGTTGAATGTGCAACTCGTGCCAAATATGTTGTCATTACAAGTCAAAATATCACTGGCAGCCGAATTCACTTTCTTTAGGCCGCTTACAGCGCCGTCTACTAAGATACTTTGGAACTTTATTTGATGCCGTAACATTTCCTCTTCTTCAAGGATCTTGAGTTCAAATTTGAACTCATTGTGACGAGTGGTTCTTTTACAGCATTTTGAAAGTGGGACTTTTAATTAAAACCACACTGTATATATATATAAATATCTATCTCTCTCTCTCTCTCTCTCTCTCTCTCTCTCTCTCTCTCTCTCTCTCTCTATATATATATATATATATATATATATATATATATATATATATATATATAAATTAATTTGATACTTTAGATTTATCCATGCTTTTCTATTATTTCATTAAAATGGGCTTACATTGATTTAAAAGTACTGATAGCAAATTATATGATCACATGTAAAAAAATGGTATTCGAAAATTTTTTCCAGATCCGTAATTAGAATGAAATACTTAGCATCAGCCTTTGCAGAAAATGTTCCAGATTCAACTCATTTCAATTCCTTTGATCCAAACTTGCGCAATTTTACTTTAGAGCTTTTCGATGTAAAAAGCTTTTTAAGGCATAAAATTGAAATAAAAAGTAATTCATTCGATTGGGAAACGTGTAAGAAATCCCTGGAGAGACATTTACATTTTATTCTAATTTCGAAGCTGGTAATTCTCTTTTAAAGAAATAGTCTAGATTTAGTGTAGGATAAGTGCAAGTAATATTTTCATTTGGAATTTCATTATTAAATAAGAATATTTCTAAAAGTATAAGAATTAACATGGAACTTAACTTAAAAAAGCGACTTCAATTTCAACTGGAAAAATAATTTGAATTTGAAAATGAAACTTTTATTGAATTTATAATACTATTTTAATACAGTTTTTTTTTTAGTTATTAAAATTGATAAAAATAAATGCAAATATCAGGAACTATTATTCTTCAAGGAAATAGAATAAGAATAACTATAACTAAATTAATCATTGTTTAACCTTCTTAATTATTTGTTTTTGAAAGATAGTTGCTTTTGAAATTCAATTAACAAAGTAATGTTTCATGAATTTTTATTTGCCTTTTTGAAAATGTTTTATGAAAGAATTCATTTAAAATTTCGTTATTTCTAATGCTATTATATGAATTTAAAAGTATATTATTGGTTTTTTTTCAATTTAAAATTCAATATTAATTAATTAATTAATTAGATTAATTAATTAAGATTAATAGATTAACTAAACTACTAGATTAATTAATTTAGTTAGTCTATAAAATTAAATTGGTTTGATCATAAAAATATTTTCAGAAAAATTAAAAAGTTGTCGAATAGTTGCAAATATTTTATATCACAAAGTTCATCTCATGAATAAAAATTTCGAGAATTTAACATGTTCTTTTTCTTGTTTTTTAATTATAATTTTTTTTAAATAGTAATATTTTAATATAAAACATTTTAATATTGAATTTTAAATTGAAGAATACCAATAATTTCTTTTGAACTAGATGCTTTAGAAACAACGAAATTTTAAATGAATTCTTTTTTTTAAAACATTTTCAAAATGGCCAATAAAAAAATTATGAAAACATTATTTTGTTAATTGAATTTCAAAAGAGTTATCTATTACAATCATTTTTTAAACAATGATTAATTCAGTTATTGTTATTGTTATTATACATTATACTATGTTTAAAACCTTTTTTTTTTTTAGTACACTAAACAAAGATTAATTAGTTTCTATTGTTTTTTTATGTGGGCATATATAATTTTCTGTTTTCTTCATATTATGTTATTGTTTTAAAATATTAAAATGCTGTTACTTTTAACATTTAATTATAATATTTAAAAATATTTATCTGTTTTCAACTTTTTGTGGAATTTTATAATTATAATATATTTTCAGATAAATAATATTTTATTCACAAAAACGATTAAAAATAGAAAATAATATAAATAATTAATTAACAACAAAAAATTTAAAACTGTTTTAATATAAAGTAATGTCAGATGTAAATTGATATTGATATAAACATTATTATCAGTTGAAATGATTGAAACAAGGCAAAATGTCTTTAAAAATTGTTTAGCACTTAAAAATATATTTTTAAAAAATATGTTGCAGTACAATATATTATTAAACTAGTAAATTAATAAAAACTACGGTAAATTAATTAATTAATTTTTGAAAAAATAATTTTAAAAAAAATTAAATTAAATTAAAATAATTAAATAATAACTTACATAAATTAAATTAAATTAAATTTTCATTTAAAAAAATAATTTGATAAAACATTAAAATTTTCCGGATTTGACTAAATATATTAATCCCATTTCTGTATATTAAAGTTGTAATTTAAATATGCAGAATATATTTTAAATTTTAAAACAATGATTCTAACTATTTGTCAAACTTCGTAAAATACAACTCCTAGAAATTTGCATTATCATTAACTATTGTAAAAGTATTTTCAGTATGAAAAATTAAATTTATAATTGAAACTATCAAATAACAAGTCATAACAGAATATATTTCCATAAATTTGAAAGCATCATAATGCTTTTTCTCGAAAATTTTCGTTTTCAATTAGATTTGGTTCGCAGAAATAGAATAATAATTTAAAAGCTCTTTTTAAGGTTTTTTTAAAGCATTATCGAAAAATTAGACATTTCAAATTCAACATTTATTAAACATTAATTCTGTATTGCCAGTTGCATTAGAACAACAACAGCAACATTTATTTAAAATTATTTATCAGTTTTCAACTTTTTGAATTTTCATAATTATAATACATTTTTTCAGATCTATAATATTTTTATTTTAAAAAACGATATTATATTTTCTTCGTTATTAATTACTTTATATTAAGAACTAATTAATAACAGAAAATATAATAATGTTTTGATATAAATATCAGACGTAAATTGATATTGATATAAAAAATTATGATTATTTAAAATGATTGAAGCAATCAAAATATTTAAAAAAATTAATTTTAAAAATATTTTTTTTTTAAATATCTTATGACAGGTAGCAGTTATTTTAAACTAGTAAATTAATAAAAATTTTGGTAAAAACATTGAAATGGTAACACATTTACACATTAACACATTTGGAAAACATTTCCTGATTTGACTAAATATATTAGTCACACTTCTGCATAAAAATTTTTTAAATATACGGAATATATTTTAAAATTTATATCAGATTTATAGATTAAAAAGCCTTGTTTCTGACGATTGTCAAACGTCGTAAAAGATCTTATACAAATTCATTTTATCGTCAACTATTGTAAAAGTACTTTACGTAAGAAAATTAATTTTATAATTAACATTATTATCAGATGAAAAGTTAAAACAGAAAGAAATATACCTTCATAAATTTGAAAGCCTCATAATCTTTTTATTTAGAAACATTTCGTTTTCAATTAGACTTGAATCATAGAATTATAATAATAGTCCTTAAAAGCTCTTTTAAGATTTTTAAAACATTATCGAAAAATTAAATATTCTCAAATTCAACGTTATCAAAGATAAAATTGATATTTAAGTAGACAAAAGCAATGAGATTACATGTGAGTAATCTGTTTAAAATTTCCTTTGATCTTTTAATTGTGTTTTTAAATTAAGTCTTAATTTCTATTTTTAGTTCAATGTATATATATATATATATAGAGAGAGAGAGAGAGAGAGATTTAATTATCATTACTATATTAATCCTTTTATTTAAGCTAAATTGCTATTTATAAAAAGCTTTTTAAAGCCCTTTTCATCAATAAAATATTTCAAAGTTTGTTTGCAATTTAAAACACTATTTAGAGAAATATTTTGTAATCGAAAAATGTAAATATGGAGATATCTTTTGATTCATAAAAAACATGGAAGTCAGTTATAAAGCAAATGAGTTTACCTGTTTAAAATTAATTAATATAACACATCTTAATTTCAAAGGAAGAGATTTAAATAGAAAAGAACTTTTCTATGTTCATCAGTCGTGTAATTAACTTTTTTTATAACTATGATACATTTTCAGATTAATAATATTTTTTATTTTCAAAAAAAACACTTAAAAATAAAAAATAATATAAAGAATTAATTAACAACAGAAAATGCAATAAAGTTTTAATATTAAGTAGTATCAGATTTAAATTTACATTGATATGAAAAAATATAATTAATTAAGCTGATTGAAACAATGCAAAATATTTTACAAAATTGTTTATCACTTAAAAATACTAATTAAAAAAAAATTAATTTATAATATGTTGCATTTCAATTTATTATTAAACTAGTAAATTAATAATAACTGTGGTGGTTAATTAAATAATTTGGTAAAAAATTGAAAAATTAATTTAAAAAATTAAATTAAATTAAATTAATTAAATAAATAAAATACGTTAACATAATTAATTAATAATAAATTTAATTTAATTAATTAATTAATTAAAATAAATTAACATAATTAATTAATAATAAATTAAATTAAATTAAATTTTAGTTTAAAAAAAAAAATTAATCTGATAAAACATTAAAATTCAAATTTTCCAGATTTGACTAATTATATTAATCCCATTTCTGTATATTAAAGTTGAAATTTAAATATTCAGAATATATTTTAAAATTTAAAAATCAATGATTCTAACGATTTGTCAAACATCGTAAAACAGATCTCCTACAAATTCCTTTTATCGTCAACTATTGTAAAAGTACTTTATGTACGAAAATTAAATTTATAACTAAGATTATTATCAGATGAAAAGATAAAATAGAAAAGAAATATACGTCCATAAATTTGAAAGGATCATAATCCTTTTTTATTTAGAAACATTTCGTTTTCAATTAGACTTGAATCATAGAATTATAATAATAGTCCTTAAAAGCTCTTTTAAGATTTTTAAAACATTATCGAAAAATTAAATATTTTCAAATTCAACGTTATCAAAGATAAAATTGATATTTAAGTAGACGAAGCAATGAGATTACATTTGAGTAATCTGTTTAAAATTTCCCTTTGATATTTTCATTTTTTTCGAAATTAACTCTCATTTTCTCTCTCTCACTCTCTCTCTCTCTATATATATATATGTATATTATCTCTCTCTATATATATATGTATATTATCTCTCTATATATATATATGTATATTATCTCTCTCTATATATATATAGAGAGAGAGAGATTTAATTGCCTTTATGCCATTACTATATTAATCCTTTTATTTAAGTAAAATGGCTATTTATAAAAAGCTTTAAAGCTCTTTTCATCAATAAAATATATCAAAGTGTGTTCCAATTAAAAACACTATTTAGAGAAATATTTTGTAATCGAAAAATTTAAACATGGAGATATCTTTTATTCATAAAAAACATGGAAGTAAGTTACTAAACAAATGAGTTTACTGTTTAAAATTGATTAATTTACAACATCTTAATTTCAAAAGCATTAAAGACAATTAAATAGGTTTTTCTATGTTTTTCTGACATGTAATTAACTTTTTAGGCCTAAGATAACAACATATTAAATTACAATAACATTCCCGCGGTAATAATATTTAATTTAATAATAATAACATGTAATTAAATATTCAGCATTTTCTAGAATTTACAAAACTTTTTTTTTGTGTTTTTTGTGAATAAATTAAATTATTTATAAAGTGACTTAAAAATTGTACCTAATATAAAAGAAAACAGAAAAACATATCAAATTTCAAAAGAATGAAATCGATTATTTTTTTTTCCATTCGAGACTTCTACGACTTTCTACGTTTCTTCTACTTCTACGTTTTTTCCATTCGAGAGACTTCTATCCAAGTTACCTTTCATGTTTACTAAATGAAAGTTTTCAATATTTAAAATGAATTCATTTTTTAAGTAAAAGATAATTTTTAAGTAAATAATAATTTTCTGCACATAACTACTTTTGATAAATAATAAACTTTAATCTTCTACAAATAAAATTCTTGTTCTCACTTGAAATTTAATTTTTAAAACATAAATAATGTATTTGAAAAAAAAATTAAAACCATGCAGAATAAATTGAGTTATGGTAATGTCTAATGAGTTAGTCCTCCATGTAGAAAGTAATTTGCACCTTTAATTTTTATTCCTTTAAGAAGATTAAAAATTCTTTTGGATGTTCTTTATTTCTCGACAAAATTTTTTAAAAGACAGTATTTAACTTCTTAAAAATAAAACTGTTTAAATAAACAGATTTAATACTCAAGCTTAAGTCACGTCAGCTAATATTTTCTATTAATTTGTCTAAAAATGTTTTGGAATTGATATCTGTTTCCTTTATTCCCCTTTATTCTTAAACGTTTTGTTATTTAGTAGGAAATTAACAATTCTACTTCCATAAGGGATTAGATTCTTATGTTTTTATTTTTTAGGGGGCCTGATGGCCGAGTCGCTAGAGTTCTGGTGCTCGGTACCACAGGTTTCGGCTTCGAGTCCCAACGGATGTTTGCCATGGATTTTTGTAGTGGTTATGGATCCACTTTAAACAGTAGATCTCGGTTTAATATTATCGTAGAGCGTTGTGTGGTGGGTAATGTTATTCGTATCCATAGCCGATCTACAAGATACAAGTGCTCCATGGGTAGTGCTCAATGAGTCACAGCGGGGCAGCTCTTACTTATGCCATAAAAGATGAACTGTCTCTGTATTGCCAGCTGCAATAGAAAAAAAATGATTTATTTTATTCATTCATTTCTCACTTAAAAATATATATGTATATATACACTCAAGAGCCAAAACATTATGACCACCCCTACATTTTGCAATGAACTCGCCTGGATGACGTGGAAGGCGCGTGATCAGGTGGAAGTGGTATTTAACTGGCATTAAGTGGTGGTATTAATCCATGCCAAGGTGGGTTGAAGCTGTGTTATACATTTATTGTATATTTTGTGCAAGTATTTGCTTACGTTGGGGCCTGTTAGTCGATGCTCTGGCGCTTGATAGCCCAAGCTTCGGGTTCGCCGAACGATACCACAAATATTTGTAGGGATTCAGAATTCATTTTAAACCGTAGGTCTTGATCCAATATGCCTGTTGGTCGTATTGTCGAAAGCTCTACCCCATGAAAAAGAATGCAACATTTCGTGTTACAGAATCTGGCAGAAGGCGTTAGCCTACGATAAGGCTGTTGTGCAATTGAAAAAAAAATTTGTGTACGTTTTTTGACCTGCCAATCTGTTCTAGCTGTTCAACTTTTGGATGTGTATGTTTGTCTAGTGATTTTCAATTTCGCTGCCGTAACTGAATAGAACTTTGGATCTTGAACAATTTTTTTATTGCTTTTCTTTTTAAAAGGTTAAAGGGCTTGAATGTGAGATAGTTCAGGGGTTTTGTACTGCGAAAGAATGTAGTTATGATTTTGATGTCCTATTGTGACTAATCCTTAGTGTCCTGCAGGGCGGGACGGACATCCCATGAGTAATCTACTCATGGATAGGAAAGGGGGCAGCTTCTGTTGTGATGGAGCACTCATAGGTAGAATTCTGAATTGGCTCAGTGACGCTCTTACAACGATATGAGACCGGGAATTATGGCTTAAAGGGGGTTCTGGAAGATTCTAGTGGAGGAATGGAACGAAATCAAGCTTGAAATTTTAAGAAAAATTATTTTATCTTGGAAGCAAAGATGTAATATGATAATTTAACAAAGGCGCTATCCGGCTGAACATATTAAAACAATTATTATATTTGTTTATGTATAAATTTTGAAAATCATCCTAAAAATGCGAAAACATCTTCGTATAAATAAAAAAGGCACAACACACGAACACTAAAAGCAAAGAACTAACCAGAAGTAAACTAAAAACACAACTATTTTGCAAGCCAAAAGCTACTACCTCTGCTCACTATACGCAAAGTGCATAACAAAACCATCATAACATTCTTAGTACAAAAACTCGAGCCAAACAAAGGTGCCTTGCATTCAAACCTTCCAAAAAAAGAAAAAAAAAAACTGCAAGAAATAGTTCAAGTTCTCATTATATATATATGAGAGAGATAGAGGTCCGCATATGAATGTTGAATCTGAGGCAACCTAAAATTTTTGTTTTTGCGATTGCTTTAACGATTTTGTTATACAATTTACGTGTAACGAATACCAATTATGCAAAATGATCAATTTCTAATTCACTCTTTTTGTGTTAAATTTGTGTTCTCCTTTCTTCTTTTTTGTGAAAAATAAACCAGATTCTAATCATAAAGAAAGAAATATGACAGTTGTGGCAGAAATCGGGATTTTTTTATAAAATTAGATAATCTGCGGAACACATCAAGTTTGCTAATGGATGAAATGCAGTTATACATACGTATGTTAAATAAATACTAATAAATAAATAATTAATACTAATAAATAAATACATGTGCAAGTACTTTAAATTTTTATGTACGTATATAAGATTTTATATATACATATAAACATAACGTACTTGCGTATATATAAAAGTAATTATATTGAGTATACATGCAGTAAGCAATCAGCTTTGCTCTAGGAAATTGTTAAAGAGCGAGTGAATTTTAAGCCCAAATTCAAATGAAAGCAATTATAAAATAATCTTAAAAATAGTAATAATAATACCATCATCACCAGAGGCACTACAGCCCCATGTTGCGTCAAGAACGTCTGCCTGCTGGCAGATTTCGAGACGAGAGATGTTTACTTTTTACTGGGTAGGGTTGTCAACACTACAGACAACGCGCTACAGCGATATTACACCAAGAACTACGGCTTTAAAGTGGATTCCGAACCACTACACACAATCATGGCACAGCCGGAACTCGAATCTGAAACCTGTGGCACAGAGAGCCAGAGCGTTAGTCACTCAGTAATCAGGCCGTTTTTACTTATCCCTTCCTTTCTTATTGCAATTGTTTGAATGTCAGAATTATCAAATTTTATTTTCTATAAATTTATTAAACCTCTCCTGTTCTACACTATTTCAGTCCAATTAGATATATTATAGCGTACTTTTAGGGGAACACCACAACTACTACTACACCACACCACACCAATGTGCCTTCAGCTCAGTTGCCCCTATGCAGTTTGGGAATGATCTGGGTGAAAAGTTTAGTTATGCTCGGTGACTCTCGGACACTCTACAGTCATAGGAGAACAGAACCTACAGTTTAAAGTGAATTACGAGCCACTACAAACATCCATGTAGCCGTCATTCGAACACAAAACCTGTGGCACCAAGCGCCAAAGCGCTAGTCACTCAGCCATTAGATCCCAATACTAACCTAGATTTTTGTATATTATTGTTGATAAAGACTGTAGATTTATTTGTTTGGTGGTACCCTCCCCGAAGAGAAAAATAACTTGAAGATTTACTTGAGAGAATCAATTCCTTTCTTATGAAAATGCCGACTGCTATAAATAACGGAATTAGTGGGAGGTCGGCTCCAACAAACGAAATGAAACGAAAAAACAAAAGGCGAGCTCATTATCAGGCGAGAAACGCTCATCCATCAAATGTCGGAAGTTGTGCTTCTGTGCGCAACATAACAACTTTTCGATTCCTAGCTTCTTGTGGAAGGGAGTTTGTTCATAACGATAGAAATACTCTTGCTTAATATTAAATTTTGAATGAAAAAAAAAATGTAGTGTGTATTTTCTATCATATGTGCGTAGATTTGGGAAAGAATTTGTGATATAAGAACAGAACGTGATTTTATATTTTTGATTTCATACATTGGTTTCATTCTTACAGAAATCATAATATTTTCATATGTATGTATTTTTATAGGTATGTAAATAAAAATGTTTTTTTTTTCCCAAATTTATTAAGTATATTTTTTGTATGTTTTGTATTGATATCTATATATTAACTTTTTTTCGAATTGGAATTTGTATTGTATTAACAAACCTCTAAATTGAACTTTTTAATTAAATTAGCTGGTGTCAATCGAAGATTGTGTAATATATTTTTAAATATATTACACAATTGAATATTGTGTAATATATTTTTAAAATATAACTGTCAATTGAATATTGTGTAATATAATTTTAAAATATTACTGTAAATTGGAGATTATTTAATATATTTTTAAAATATTATTGTCAACTGAAGATTATTTAATATATTTTTAAAATATTACTGTCAATTGAATATTATGTAATATATTTTTTTAAAAAATTACTGTCAATTGGAAATTATGTAATATATTTTTTTTAAGAATTCTTGTCAATTGTGTAATATATTTTTTCAAAATATATTATTTTTATGAAATTTAGTATCGATTATTTGGGGCTGAATAGACGAGTGGCTAGCTCTCTGGCGCTCGGTACCACAGGTTTCGGGTTCGAGTCCCGACGGTGCCATGGATGTTTGTAGTGGTTCTAAATCCTTTAAACTGTAGGTCCCAGTCCAACATGACTGTTGGGGATGGGGTTGACAACCGTACCCCGTAAAAAGAAGACATCTCATATTTCGAAATTTGCAAGTAGGAAGACGGCCTTGGCCCACCTTGTGGCTGTTGCTCCAATCATGATGAGTATTAATTAGTATAGTAGTTATTTTACATAATCCCAATATATAATGTACCAATAACGATAGGTATTTATCATGGGGAACGAATTCATCTTTTTTTTTTTTATGGGGAATATCAACTGGTATATGTTTTTTTTTTTTTTTTTTTTGTGAGTTTAAAGATTCGGAATTGATTAAGTAGACTTATTGAGATACCAATGTAAATCCCTCAATTCTTAAGCCCCCAAAAATAAATATGTAAAGAAATTATCTGTGATTTTGAATCACGACATAACAATATTTAATTACCTTAGGGAAATCCTTAACTCTTAATGGCTTATGACTGATGGCTGAAGCCTGAGTGTTCCTTTAAATAAAATGGTCTTGTGAATATATTATGAGGTGGAAATACCAAAATGTATCTTTCTTGCTGTAAATAAGAAATGAAGACCTTTTTAAAGATCAGAGCAGTTGAGTTAGGTCACCCACCTATTTATAAATAATTTTCATTTCTTAAGAATATTTCTATCTAAGGCACTATTAATAAATAATGATACCTCTCGGTACTAAAATAGCAAAGTTCAATATTTTTAGGGAGCGTCACACCCATTAGAGCAAAGCAGTTGTTTAGGAATATAATATGAATATATTAGGAATATATATTTATATATTATAATTATTAATTTTTATAATTAATTATAATTACATATTATAATTATTATTATTATTAGGAATATAATTTAATATTTATTTAGCTATTACATTAATAAAATTTGGGTATTTTTTTTATTTCTATTATAAGAAAATAATTATAAAAAATTATGATAAAATAATAATTATGAAAAAAATAAAATGAATACAGCTATTTTATAACTCGTTTTATTTTTCTAAGGCAGCTGGAAATACAGAGACAGTAAATATTTATGCCATGAGCAAGGGCCGCTGTTACTCAATGAGCACTACCCAGGGGGCTCTTGTAGCTTGAAGACAGGCTACGACGCGAGTAACACTACCCGCACATCGCTCTACGATCCTATCATAGATCATGAACAGGACACTGGTAAAGGTAGAGTTGTATGAGGTCTTTTGGTAGATCTTTGAGGGTTAATTTCTTAAAATGAGATTAAATTTCTTCTTAGGTTCCATTAGAAACAATTGTCCAATCTGTCTCAATTTCCATCGAATTTCCTTGTTTCTGAAGAAGGCACAATTCTGATCAAATAATTTAGGCACTATATTCAAATATGTGTTATCCACTAGCTAAAAGTATTGAGTAGAGTCTCGAATAGAGCTAAGTTTTGTTATTATAAATAAATTTAACAATAAGGTGTTGTCAAAGGGCAAAATAAATTTTAATGTTAAACTGAAGTTCTATCATTGCCAAAATAAACTTTGACTGTGACTGACATACTTAAAATGTTTTGCCCTTCCGCTTTACCACATTAATCCCAAATTTAATTAGTTTCCCATAATGAGAATCCAACTCTTACACATTCACTCATCTAATTCTCATTCAATTCATTCTGTTTTCGATGGCTCTTTCACAAACAAAGTTTAAACATTCAAAGAGCTCTGCGATTCTAATGATCTTATTTATCTTTTTCTGTGTCTTGTCTTGTAATTCTAGTACAGAGGTGGCCAACCCAAATGATCATGCGGGCCACTTTGGAAATGCATCACAACTCCGCTGGTCGCATATAAAATTATAGATCCCTATATTAAATTTGGACATTTTTTAGAGAGAAAAATGGAAACATAATTATTATTTTTTGTTTAATAGTAAACACACATGTTCTCACATGTAATAGTTCTTACATGTAAACATAGATACTATAATAATAATGATACTAAACGCACATTGTAAATAAATATATAACACACTGAAAAGGAAATATAAAAATATTTAAATATAAACGAAATAAAAAAATGAAATCATTAAAAATATTCATTTCACTAGTGCGATAGTTATTTTCTTCTGTCATTCACATAGCTTTTTCAAATCGATCTCAATTTTCATATTTGCACATCGTAATGGGTGTTTTATAAGTTAATTATTCTGCGAACTCATAACTGTAAACTCTCAATAAAACAGGAAATATCTGTCCTATATGCGCAAGAACATTATTTCAAAATCAAAATTCATTTTTTCGCATCATTTCGGCAGCTCATTTTTGAATATATGGATTCCCAAATAATGTACGTTTTTAATACATTATTTTCATTACTTTTGTCCATTATAAAAATATATTTTGTAAAAATGTGATAAATCTCACCGACGGGTGGCCACCACGGGTTGGCCACCCCTAGAATAGAGTCTCGAGTTGAGTTAAGTTTTGTCATTATATAAAGTAAATTTAGCAAAAAGCTTTACATTTTTTAAATTTAGTTTTTTTCAATGGTCAAAATAAATTTTAATATTAAACTGAAGTTCGATCATTGTCAAAGCAAACTATGATTGTGATTGACATACTAAAAACCTTCGGCCCTCCCACTTTACCTAATTAATCCCAAACCTAATTAGTTTCCCATAATGAGAATCCAACTTCTACACCTTCACTCTTCCAATTCTCATTTAAATTCATTATGTTTTCGACCGTTCTTTGACAAACAAAGTTTAAACATTTAAGGAACTCTGCGATTCTAATGGTCTGATTTATCTTCTTCTATGTCTAATTCTTCTTCCATGTCTAATTCTGGTACAGAGGGGTCACTTTGGAAATGCATCCTCACTCCACGGGCTACATAAAAAATGATATGTCCCCCTATTAGATTTACACCCACTATAGACATTTTTTGGAGGAAAAAATTGAAGCATAATGAGTTATTAGTTTCGTGTTTACTATTATTCTTACGCGTAAGCATAAATAATATAATAATAAAGATACTTAACGAACATTGTAAAGAAATATATAACACTAAAAATAGAATCATTCAAATAGATATCAACATAAATGAAATTGTTAAAAAATATTTATTTTACTAGTACGATATTTGTTTATTCACTCATTCACTTAGTTTTTGTCATTCGATCTCAATTTGATATTTGCACAGCGTAATTGGTTTGCAATCGTAATTGTAATTGGTATTGCATCGTAATTAGTGTTTATAATTTAATTATTCTGTGAACTCATAAGTGTAAATTCATCAATAAAACAGGCAATATCTGTCCTATGTTCGCAAGAATATTATAAAGTTCATTTTTCTCATCATTTCGACAGTTCATTTTTGAATATAGGAATGCACACATAATGTACTTTTTTAATACATTGGTTTTCACCACTTTGGCCATTATGAAATAAATATGTTTTGTAAAAGTGTTATAAATCTCACGGGCCTAAAAAATATACAAGGCGGGCCACGAGTTGACCACCCCTGATCTATACCATGAACAGTACACCGATAGAGGTAAATTTGGATGAGGCCTTCCGGATGATCTTTCAGGGTTAATTCCCTAAAATGATGGTCAATTTCCACTAGACAGATTAGGTGTCTAATAGAGACACTTTCTTAATCTGTCCCAATTTCCATCAATTTGTGTCAAGATGGCACAATTCTCATCAAATAATTTAGGCAGCATATTCAAATACGTGTTCTCCCCTGGCTGAGAGTATTGCTAAATCTTGTCATGAGGAATAATCAAAGATCAAAATATATTTTTTATATTAAACTGAAGTTCTGTCATTGTTTCTGAAGAAGGTACAATTCTCATCAAATATTGTAAGCAACATATTCAAATATGTGTTATCTTCTGGCTGAGAGAATTGAGTAGAGTCTCGAGTAGAGCTAAGTTTTGTCATTATAAATAAATTTAACAATAAGAAGTAATCAAAGGTCAAAATAAATTTTAATATTAAACTTAAGTTCGATCATTGTCAAAGCAAGCTGTGATTGTGACTGACATACTTAAAACTTTACCAAATTAATCCCAAACCTCATTAGTTTTCCATAATGAGAATCCAACCCTTACATTCACTCATCTAATTCTCATTCAATTCATTCTGTTTTCGATGGCTCTTTCACAAACAAAGTTTAAACATTCAAAAGAACTCTGTGAATCTAATGGCCTAATTTATCTTCTTCTAAGTCTTGTCTTTTAATTCTAGTAGTATAATTCAATCTCGGCTTGTCTGTTTGTCAGTTTAAGAACATAAAAATACTCTAGGCACATAAACATCGATGTAATTAGTTCTTAAATAAACGCTTTAAGTAAATAAATATTTCATTATCTGCTAGATTTATGTGTGTAAGTTTCCACATATATTGGAAAAATATGTTAATTCGGACTTTATTAGGTGACAAGCATAAATGTAACTACTAATAATGTCTAGACTTTAATTAATATTGCAATCCCTTCTGAATAGCAAAATATGTCTTTTGGAAAATAATTATTTCTGGGAAACAACACTAAAAGAATATAATTATAGCAGTTTAATTAACGGGTTATTTTATTAGTGAAACTCTCAAAAAAATCTTCATATGTTATATTTTTTAATTAAAAAGCTGTCCTTATTAATAATTTGGTTAAAAATAGACTTAATATACAGTCATAAAATTGTAAGTAATACTGAGAATTAATTTATCAACATCATTGAAAATATCAAAATTTTTTGTTTTCCAATTATGGATTCATAGCAAAATTGCAATGAATTATTCTACATAGCTTAGAATTCTTTTTATAATCAAGAATATTGCAAAAGAATTTTTTTTATCGTGTAGAATTTTATTTATTTTAAAAATTTAAGGACTAATTATATCAATGTCGCGAGAGCACTTTCAAATAGTTAAAGTTATAGACAAACAAATCAAGATTGAATTAAAATTGATTTTTTATTGTGCCCGATTTACTAAAGCATTCAACAGAAACGATACATTAAACAATACTTTCGAAATTTTATTTTCATTTCTTAAAGCATAATTATTATAAATTAATATGGAATAGTTTTAAGTTAACATTATTTGTAAGATTTTTTTTTTAGACTTTAAATACTCCATAGAATAGTACCATATTTCATACTTGTATAAATACAGAATCCGTTAACTTTAATTTCCTTCTAATTTAAATGTGTTAACATTTTTCACATATTTAATTACTGTAACCGTGGGGCCTGATTGTCGAGTGGCTAACGCTCTGGTGCCCGGTACCACGGGTTTTTAGGCTCGAGTCCCGTGGATGTTTGTAGGGATTCAGAATGCACTTTAAACAGTATAAAAACCCGATCTAACATGATAGTAGAGCGTTGCGGGGATATTGATACTCCGCGTACGTAGCTTATCTTGAAGCTACACGCACCTCCTGGGTAGGAATCAGTGAGTAACGTCGGTGCAGCGCTTGCTTTAAGGTATAAAAGACTAACTGTCTAATATATATTTGCCAGCTGTATTAAAAAATGTATATCAAAACGGTAGGTGATCAAAAGATTTAAAAGAATTCACTCATGAAAACTTCCCAGATCTCAGCGATCTAAATTGTTGCATCGTATATTTTACCACACTCTTCCATTTTTGAGAAAGCGCATGAATTCTTATCTTTCCTAGTTATCTTTTTACGACGGCCTTTTTCACGGTACTTGTTATTTCTAATGCTGAGGGACTTCCTGCTCAAAGAAAGGCACCAAAAAGAGAAAGGGGACGTCTCACCTTTGATCTGCAGAGAAGCCTCCTCCTCAAAAAAAGAGTTATTTACCTAGATATTTATTTACGGCCGCATCCGAAGTGATGGGCACTAAAAAACTGTAACTGCCGCTTTTGCCCTAATATGAAGCAATAAGGATTTTAGTATGGGATGTGTCCACAGTTCTAAGAAGTACAGATAAAGCATGTATCGATTAGTGAATATAAGTTTTGTTTTTGGTTAATAAAAATAGCTTTAGTTATGAAGATCATAAAGAGGACCTAAAGGCCATTTTTGTGATGACCAACACAGATGACAAAGATTTCTAAAGTGCTTACGGCATTCGGTTTGTGTATTGTTAAATAGGATTAATGGTTTACATGAATGTTTAAATGTGTTAGACTAAAACTAAACACTGCATAAATAGTTGTAAAGAATGGCTAAACTACATTATTGGCACATATGGAGTTATCTAAATTAGATCAGAATTGTCCACTGGACAGCAAGACGGATTTTCGAGGCAAGAATACTACATACGAAATCTGACAAGAGATGCCAAATAGGCCAAATACCTTTTGTATTTACGCGACCTGATGGTCAATTGGCTAGCGCTCCGACCGTTGGAACCACAGGCTTCAGATTAGAATCCTGGCGGTGCAGGGATGTTTGTTAGTGGTTCGCAATTCCTTTAAACTGTAGGTCCCAAATTAGTAGTGGTATTTATTCCAAGCAGGTGTTAATTAGCCCAAAGTGTGCAAAAAATGACCGTAGAGCTGCAAACCAAACAGCAGCGTACGACGTTTGAATTATGTTCGACAATTGAACTACTGAATACTGAACTATTGAAATACTCACATCAGCTACAGAATTTAAAAATGGCAGGTTTTTTCAGCACACATTAGCAGAATTGAAATGATACAATCAATCTGTAATACTATGCTATCAATACCACCTTTTAAAATGGTAAGGAATGGAGATAATACAAATCTAGGGGACTAACAGTGCCAACTGCACCCTATTTTTCATCATACTAAAGATATCTATCACACATATAAGACTTAAAAGAATGCCCAATTGTTAATCCATAATCGTAATTGTCACTGTAACGTAATTTTTCAAAACGGTAACTGGTCAAAGTTATAAAAGAATTCACTCATAAATATTTCCAAGATCTCAAGGATCGACATTGTTAGATCTTATATTTTACCACATTCTTTCCTTTTTCGTGAAAACGCATGAATAGTTATCTTTCCTAGTTATCTTTTTACGACGGCCTTTTTCACGGTACTTGTTATTTCCGACGCTGAGGGACTTCCTGCCTAAAGAAAGGCATCAAAAAGGAACGGGGACGTCTCACCTTTGATCTGCAGCGAAGCCTGTTCAACAAAAAAGAGTTCTTTACCTAGATTTTTATTTACGGCCGCATCCGAAGTGATGGGCACTAAAAACTGTAACTGTCGCTTTTGCCGTAATATGGAGCCATAAGGATTTTAGTAGAGGATGTGTCTACAGTTCCAAGAAGTAGAGAAAAAGCACGTATCGATTAGCGAATATAAGTTTTGTTTTCGGTTAATAAAGATTGCTTCGGTTGTGAGGTCATAAAGAAGGACATGAAGACCATTTTTGTGATGACCACCACAGCTGACAGGTTTCTAGATTGCTTACGGCATTCAGTTTGTGTATTGTTAAATAGGATTGAGTGTTTACATGAATGTTTAAATGCATTAAACTAAGACTACATACTGCGTATATGATTGTAAAGAATAACTAAACTACATTATTGAGACATATACGGTATGGTAAATAGGTTTGATTTGATTTGGTTTCGTTTGTCGCACCAAGGTCATCTTGTGCACACTTCAGGCAAATTAGACCGAGACCTACAGTTTAATGTGGATTCCGAACCACTCAGGTTTCTGCACTATAGCTTGCGACATTCAGTTTGTGTATTGTTAAATAGGATTGATGGTTTACACGAATGTTTAAATGCATTAAAATTAACCTAAACACTGCTTATATGGTTGTAAATAATGACTAAATACATTATTGAGGCATATGCAGTTTTGTAAATAGGTTTGGTTTGTCGCTCTACGTTCATCTTGTGCACACGTTAGGCTAAATAAATTGGGACTTACAGTTTAAGTTGGATTCCGAAACCCTCAAAAACATCTATCCCATTGCCAGGATCCGAACCTGAAACCTGTGGTACTAAAGGCCAGAGCGCTAGTCAATTGAGATTTTCGATTCGAGTCGGGATTTTCGAATCAAGAATACTATGTACGAAATCTGCCAAGTGATGCCAAATCAACAACTTCTGTATTTACGCGGACTGATGGCCAAGTAGCTAGCACTTTGGCAGTTGGTACCACAGGCTTTAGGTTCGAATCCTGGCAGTGGCATGGATGTTTATGAGTGGTTCGGTATCCAAGTTAAACTCTATGTTTCGGTCTAATTAGCCTTAAGTGTGTACAAAAATGACCGTAGAGCGACAAACCAAGTCAATCTACTCCTTCTACATTTGGTGATGATCACGATAAATCTGTAGATTTCGTAGCCACGTTGTTGTAACCATAAGTCCCAATCTTACATGACTGTACAGCGTCACGAAGCAAAAGTCAGACTTTTACCTACTTATGCTCTATCACAACAGAATCTGTCCCCTTTCCCTTCAATCATGAGTCCGTACGGGTTCATTGGCTTGGTCTAGATGTCTACCAAGTGGGATAAAAAACAACATTCTCCAAATATTTCTCGGAATCCTTTTTTTTTTCCTACAAACTTTACAAAAATTCATTCCAAATGGGGTTACTAAAATAATGGTCTAAATCTACTAAGTCTACTAAGGATTACTAAATTTAGTCCTTAGGCTAGACCTAATGACTAAATCAAAAAGAACCTAATGACAGTCATGATGGGAATTGCTTTTACGAAACAATTTTGAAGTCGCCATTTTTTTCTCCTAAAGGAGGAAATTCGAGACATTACTTTCAATTATCACATCACATACTTAAATTTCTTTTCAAATGCTCCATTTGAAAAGAAAATTAGAACTTGCAAGTAACATTTATAAATCATGGCGAATGCAGTTACTTGTTTTTCTCCTTCAATCATGCATTTCATTCATCTAGAATACTTGATTCCTGTAGTAGTTAAATAAAGATTGTTAAAAATATTATTTGCAATGTACAAAATAACTTCAAAAAGTGACAATCCATGCATATAAGATTCAGACTAAATAGAAACTACTCTATTACAGCCACTTTTTTTTTGTACTGATATTTTCATTTAAATCCATGAATATCTTTATTTCAGTGTTTTCCATCATGGTATTTATGCTATGATTTTGACTTTAACTTATTAATTTAAAATAAAATAAAATATTTAATTCACACGAAACTGTCTTTTATAACAGCTTTTGAAGAAAATTCTAAAATTTCAATTCTCTTATAGATTTTCCTTTTAATTTAAAACATAATTTAGATTATTCTAACAAAGGAAAGATTAAAAATAAAATTCAGTGATGTGTTAATTTTTTTAAACGATTTGAACCAGAAAAAAAAAGTTCTTAAATTAAATTTTTTTTAATGTTGAAACATCAAAAACATATTTTGCTCCATTTTTTGAAAATATATGTAGAATAATAAAAAGAAAAATTATTTTTTTTTAAGTAAATAGTTCATAGTTCTGTTGACACTATTTAAACCATAATAACGAAATTTTTTAAATTAATAAAAAGACTTCAAATGCATTTTTTGTGAAAAATTTACTTCATTTAAATTAGGAGAACTATTTAAGAAATCAAAATAGTATGAGAAACATTTAATGCATTTTGAATGCAATACTTTGAACGTCTTTATAAATTTATCTTATAAGTATATAACTATTGTAGAATTTTAATAAGACTTTTTATAATTGGACCATTGATTATTTTTTTAGATTTGATTTATTTAAAAGAGTCTTTTTGAAAATTACTCTGCCGTGATATGTATGTTACAATGGAGCATAATGTTATCATAGATGAAGTGTTAGCAAAATTGTTCGAGAAATTTCTAGAAATTTTGGCTATTTAATTTAAGACATTTCATGTTACTTTAAAAATTGTCTTTTAATCTCATTAACAACTGCTGTCCTTTTAAATTATATTACGCAATTACGGAGACATATTGGAAAATAGTAGAGACAGCTAGACGTACAATGATAAAGAACTTTGAAATTTACAATTTTAGTTATATATTTCATATAAATTAAAAACAAGTAACGATGTTAACAGTTTTTCCAAAATCCCAAATGGTAAGGATGATATTCTGTCGTTGAGGATTACTTTTATTATTATTTTTTATGTGCATTGATGCGCTTCGTTTCTCATTTTTGTGCACTGAGAGCATCCCACTGATAGCCAATAAGATAAGGACATTAATTTCCGGAAGGAATTTAACAGTAACTGACTTGCATTTGTGCGTAGCATGAGAGAAAACAACTAAAATAATAACCCTTTAATATAATAAAGCGAGAATTGGCATTGCCAGTTTGTTGCAAACATAATTCTCACGTGATCATACAACTCACGTTACTTTTATTTCGTAGTTTGTAATGATAGCTTGGCGATTTTTGGCGGAAAATCCTTACTAATAACCATTACTTCTTTGGAATGCGAAAAATTTGTAGTATAACACAATGATTTTCAAAAGAAATTGTTCCTTTTTTTAGCAGTAAATAAATGTAAATTTAATTTTTACTACATTAATAATAAATTTAATTTTTGCAAATGAAAGTTTAATTTTTTTACTTTTATTCTATTAATAAATTTTTTCTCAAAATGATTCAAAAATAAAATATTCCTTTATGTTAACTTTACGTAATGTTTCATTATATTTCATACAAAATGATCGACGTTATAAACAAAATAACATTCATATATCTATTTGACTTTAATAATCCCATAGTTCAATAAATGTATGACTCGAGAAGAATTTCTCGGAATGTTCAGAATCGCTTCGTAACAGATTTAAGTTTTTAAATAAATGCTCGCAGGGAAAAGCAGCCGAATGGCGATACAGCGCCAACTCTAATACAAAAAGAACGAAAGGTGATTGCCCCAACTTTCCGTTACTTCAGAATTGAAATCTCTATTATTACTCTATGATGGATACAAAATTTCTTCTAAAAAAATAAATTCGAATATTTATTTTTGAGAAAAATTATTCAATGATGTCTATCAAAACATGTAACCGATCATTTTCAGAGTTAAAATTTTTAAGGGCAAGAAAAATGATTGGATGTCACTGTTATATCAGGAAACATACTAAATTTGAAAAATTTAAATTTTTTTAATTATTTAAAATTTTAAAACTTTATTTTTAAAAATGTAATTAAAATTTAAAATTTTATTAATTATCAATCAGAGAGCATTAAGGTAATCAGTCATATGAGACGAGATCTATGGCTTAAAGTGGATTCCGAGATATTCCAAACATCCATGATACCGCTGGGACTCGAACCCGAAACCTGTGGCACAAAGCGCCAAAGCGCTTGACACTTGGCCACTCAGGCATTCCGCGCAAATTAATAATACTATTCTAAAGTATAACTGAGTGATAGCCCATCAAGTTATTGAGAGCAAAAATACAGACATGGCATGAAAAATGACATGTATTTAATAAAAACGCCATTAAAGGAATATATTTTAGTGCAATGCATAAATAACATTAAGTAGAAATTACATTAAATTCTGATTATTATTATGACTGTTATTGTATGGAGGTATAGCAGTAAATACAATTATTCAGCAATTAATTGAATGCAAGATTCCATTCAAATAGCTAAAAAAAAACAACTGTATCTCGGCTTCTAAAAACAAATTTCAGAAAGTTGTATGTCTGACCATTGAAATGAAAACACCAAAAAGATTTCTTACGAAAATCGGGATTTGAAGATATTTGGTTACCTTAACTGCATTTCAAGACTCTGGTTTCAAGTGAGCTTGAAAATAATCAGTAATTCTTCAATTTCCAAGAAGTCATAAATGCAGAATTTTTTTCTCTAACTTCTCCTGAAGCACTTAAGCAAAGATTTCGGAATCGAGTCGGTTATCTTGAGAAACCCCAAGAGTAACATTTTCACCGAAATGCAGGTTTCCTTTCAAATCGATTCTTCGAGTGAAAAAGATATCGCTGCATTAAGAAATTCTTTTGCACACTAACATGGCGGGTGATTTTAATATTTTATAGGATTTTCTTGTTACATATTATAATTGATTGGATTTTCGAATTATAGATTTTTGAAAATTAAAGAAAAATTACTATAATGTACAGATATTTTTAATTTTTAATAATTAAATATGTGAAATAATTTTTTTTTCTATGGAGAATTTATTGGAATTATTATTTTACTAACCATTTCTTGTAATTTACAAAAAGACTTAGTTGATCCTTTTAATGCAGCTGGCAACACAACTATTACTCATTTAACACTACCCAGGGGGCACGTGTAACTTGAAGATAGGATACGGACGCGAATAACAACTACCTCCACAACGCTCTACGATCCTATTAGACTGGGAATTACAGCTTAAAGGGATTACGAACCACTACAAGCATCCACGCCACCTCCGGGACTCACACCCGAAAACTTGCGGCATAGAGCGCCAGTTACTCGGCCACCAAGCCCCTAAAATTTTCTTAAATTTATGACTGTTATCGTATGACGGTAAATCAAGAAAAAACAGTTCTCAAGCAATCAGCTGACTGCGTGAATAAGGCATCCAAATAGTTCAAGATTAAACAACTGTATCTCGATTTCTAATGACTCAGTGGCAATGGTGGCCAAGTGGCTAGCGCTCAGGCCTTTGGTATGACAGATATCAGGTTTGAATCCTGGCAGTGTCACGGATGTTTGTTTAGTGGTTCAAAATCCACTTTAAACCGTAGGTCCTGGTTTGTTTAGCCCTCCTGTGCACAAGATGACCACAGAGCTACAAACCAAACCAAATCTAATGACAAATTCAAAAAGTTGCATTTCTGATCGCTGAAATAAAACAATAAAAATATTTCGATATATATATATATATATATATTATATATACAAAATTTTACGAAAATCGCGATATGAACATATTTGATTACCTTAACTGCATTTCTGGTTTCACGTGAGCTTGAAAATAATCAGGAATTTCTCTATTTCAAAGAAGTCATAAATCCAGGATTTTTCTCTGACTTCTCCTGAAGCACTTAAGCAAAGATTTCGGAATCGAGTCGGTTATCTTGAGAAACCCCAAGAGTAACATTTTCACCGAAATGCAGGTTTCGTTTCCAATCGATCCTTCGTGAAAAGGCATTGTGCAGGAAAAGAAAATTTTCAAAACAGATAGCGCTGCATTGAGATATTCTTTGCGCTCTAACATAGCTGGTGATTTTAATATTTTTAAAGGATTTTTTATTGCTACATATTACAATTGATAGGATTTTTGAATGATGGGTTTTTCGAAATTGAAAAAAAAAATTACTATAATGTATAGAATTTAAAATTTTTGTCAGTTTAAATAACTGAAATAATTTTTTTTTCTATGCTATCGCATTTCGAATTTTGATATTTTAAGGGTATTGCGACCTGATGACCAATTGGCTAGCTCTCTAGTCTTTAGTACCACAGTCTCAGGTTCGAATCCTGGCGGTGGAATGGATGTTTGTTAGGGATTCGGGACCCACTTTAAACTGTAGGTCCCGGTCTGTTTAGCCCTCGTGTGCACAAGATGACAGTAGAGCGACACGCCAAACTAAACCATTAAGTTAATTATTATATCACTAACCATTTTATACTAACCTCAAGTTACAAAAAGGCTTAGTTGATCCTTTATGTCTTTTTTAATTGTAACAAAGTGAGCGGAAAGTCTTTCCAAAGGACACCTTTGTAGATGGTTAATTATTTGACAAATGTACAATGCTAGAGAGAGATACACAGCTAGATGGCCAATTGGCTACATCTCTGTCCTTTGGTACCACAAACTTCAGGTTCACGGTGGAATGGATGCGAGTGGTTCAGAAAGAACGTTAAACTGTAGGCTCCGGACTAATTAGTTTAAAGTGCTCTCAAAAGGAACATAAAGTGACAATCCAAATCAAACAAGAGAGACATGCACCGGATTTTTTTTTCACCGGACAAAAAGTGGAGGAGTTGATTTACAGTTCATTTTTTACTGGATGATTTTTTTCAGTAATGGCATATATATATATTTATTTATATATAATTATTATCTATTAATTTTTTTTAAATTTCCTTAGTTGAACCCTTATTTAAATATGACGTTTATTAAAACAGATATTTCCTAATAAGTTGTTGTTCTAATGCATCTGGCAAACACTTAAACAGTTGTCTTTGATGCCTTAAGGCAAGCGCTGCACCGACGTTACTGACGTTAGACAGTGAATTCTTAAGAACTTTCAAGAAACACTAATCCATATTTACGTATTGTTGCGGGGTGTGTTTGGAGGTTTCCAAATACGTGTGTTTGGAAACCTCCTACTAGTTTGCAAACACTGTCACAAATGCCGGCGATAATCCTCTGTAGGCAATGATTCTGACGGCAATAACAGCAATGGATGTTACACATTTATTCAAACCTGAATTTCTCAACACGCTACTTTCACACGATGTTCTTTGCTTACAAATCAGATTAACCTAACTTTAATGAATAATTTTTTAAGTTGAAAATATTTATATTATAATATGTTTAAAGATTTTCAAAATTATGTGTATGTTTTTTTTCAATTATCACTTTTTTGAGTCTTTTGATCGGACGTTTTTTTTTTATTCCCAATTCAGTTGAAATTTATGTTCAGTTTTCTTTATCTAACACATATTGAAAGGGATATTAATAACTTATACAATTATCCTTGTATAAGTTATTAATTTCCTTTTACCAACCATATCATAACTCTAAGTAGGAACATTTTGCGAAAAAAAGTATATATAATTAAATTTAACTCGAAATTCCTGGAGCAATATTTTCTAGAAGCATTAAAAACAATTCTATTCTTGAGCTGAAATTGCATTATAACACGCAAAATGCATTATAACACGCAAAATGCATTACAGTAATTTTCATTTTTATAGTTTTTCCAGCATTCTGTATTTAATAAGAGAAAAAAGTTTTCTACAATATTTGTAAACCAACTATTTTTTTCATGACTCCAATAGACTAAACTATTTAAGCTTAATTACAAAAATTCTTTTTTTTTTTCTAATTAGTTATTTTTTAGAATATTCTTCGTCAAAGTGAGCATCGACTTAATGTTATTGGAAAAAGGTAAAAACTGAATTTTTTTCTTATCCAAATGTAATTCTAAATCTTTATGTAACTAAGAAACTTTTATGTTATTAGAATGATACAAGGTGACCTTAAGCCGACATCTTAAATAAGAAACAATAGAAAATCTTAGTTTTGCTACTTCTGAATAGATTGTACTAGACAAAAAAATTTGAAAGAACCGAGCTTTTCAATTCTATAAAAATAGTTTTTCGTGGTGCTTGAACAAAAGAGACACGCAATAAAAAAAGAAAGGTATTTTAAGCTTTTCAATAGATTACGAAAATACATGTCGATGTTTTTCTAAAAAGGTTTCTTTTCTCTCTTATTTCTTTTGGCTTGAAGAATGGACATATCTTGGGTTCTTTTTTGGTTTTCTTTTGAAGACATCTTTAAAAACTAAGTTGTATGCTAAAAGGAGAATGATACTTTTTCGTGATCCATGTCTACAAACAATTATTTCTTAAATTTTAAATTAAAATTTGATTTAATTCTTTTTGGAAGCATGGATGAATTAATTCTGGAATTTAATTCTTTTTTGAAGAATGGATAGATCTTCATCTTTTTTTTATAAGTATCTTCAAAATACGATAATAAAATAAGGGGTTGATTTTCATGAAAGTACTCCCGGAAGTCACTGCCTTCCTTCTTCAGCGATATGGAGCCAAGTCAGACATATACCTACGAATGCTCCATCACAACAGAAGCTGCCACCTTTCCTCCATCCGTGTGTAGATTATTCATCGGATGTCCCCCTCGTACTGCAAGACACTGAAGATTAGACACAAATATTCACCATTTTAAAACGAGTTGACACGGTGAAATCTATGAGCTTGCATGTGAACGTCTTGCACTGAAATTCTGAGTGTGTAATGGAAGTTTTCAGGTATTTCATTTGTACGACACTTAACTAGACACAATTACCTTTGAATAAGTTACTAATCTCCCTTTTACCAACCATATCATAACTCTAAGTAGGAATAGTTGGCGTGGAAACAGTATATATAATTAAATTTAAAGCGAAATTCCTCATGTAATATTTTCGACCACATTAAAAACAATTCTATTATTGAGCTGAAATTGCATTATAACACGTAAAACACATTATAGTAATTTTCATTTTTATAGTTTTTCAACATTCTATATCTAATAAGAAAAAAAGGTTTTTCTACAACATTTGTAAACCAACAATTATTTTTCTCATGACTTCAATTGACTAGAAGTAAACCTTTTAAGCTTAATGAAAAAAATTTTTTTCTAATTAGTTATTCTTTTTAGAATATTCTGCGGCAAAGCGAGCATAGACCTAATATTATAAGTAAAAGATGTAAAAACTAAATTTTTTTCTTAACCAAATGTAATTCTAAATCTTTATGTAACTAAGAAAATTTTCTTATGTTATTAGAAATACAGATGCTAACCTTAAACCGATATCTTAAATAAGAAACAATAGAAAATCTCAGTTTGCTACTCCTGAATAGATGGTACCTAAAAAAAAAACTTGAAAGAACGGAGCTTTTCAATTCTATAAAAATAGTTTTTCGTAGTACTTGAACAAAAAGAGACCCGCAATAAAAAAGAAAGGTACTTTAAGCTTTTGAATAGATCAGGAAAAATACATGTCGATGTTTTTCTAAAAAAAATTTTCTTTCTCTCTTATTTCTTTTTGCTTGAAGAATAGATAGATCTTGGTTCTTTTTGGTTTTCTTTTAAGGACATCGTTTAAAAACAAGTTGGATGGTAAAATAAGCATGATGCGTTTCTTGATTTATGTCAGTAAAGTACCATTTTGACAATTATTTCTTAAATTTTAAATTAACATTTAATTTAATTCTTTTTGGCTTGAAGCACTGATAGATTTTCTTTTGGTTTTCTTTTGAGGGCATCTTTAAAACCCAAGCTGTATGCTAATAGGATCACGATACTTTTTTGTGATCCATGTATAAAAACAATTATATCTTAAATTTTAACTTAGTTTGCTTTTTTTGGCTTGAAGGATGGATAGATCTTGGTATTTTTGATTTTCTTTATAGGACATCCTTAAAACCAAATTGTGTGCAAAAATGAGCAGGGACAAGTTAAGTAATTAAAATTGTAATATATTCATGGGTTCTGAACTAAGTGGATTTAAAAATACCTTTAACTGATTTGAAGTGAAATTATTAATTGAGAGAAAATAAATTTGAGAATTTTATATTAAAATAAAACTTATATATTTCTGAAATAGTGCATTATAGGAACTAAAGACATCCTGCAAGACATTAAGTCACTCAAGACTTATAATATTTAATGTTGTCGATTGTGTGTCATCTTTCGCGTTAAGGGAGAGATCTATTCATGAAGTTGAAGAAAAAAGAAAGAAATGCTAATGTATTCCAGCTCAGAAAAATAAATTTAATATTTTTACAGCACTTCTGGGCATTATTTTTCAAAATTTATAACTTCCTATAGCTTCTTACGAAAAAGAATTTTCGAACATGTCGAATGTACAATTTAAGTTATTGTTAGAAATGTAAAAATATCCCTAAGAGGAATATTCTTTCCTTTAGCATATTAGCTTTCTTTGTTTTTATTGATATCATATATCATCTTAAAACACCATCCTTTATTCGTCTTTTAAAGAAATTTTTTAAAAGTTTAAATTATCAGAGAATTATAGATTTTATTATATTTCATTTTTTTAATTTACCAGTTATTATTTTTAATTTTATACAAGTATTTTCACAGTATTTTCCATAAATTATGCACTTAAATGTGTTGTACACAGAACTAAATTGAATTTTAAAATTAACCTCATTTATTCTGTAATAACAAGGCTTCCCTCCCTAAGCTAACAAATAGGAAGAATAAAATTAGAATAAGTACCACATCTCATTACAACGTATGTAAGTTTTTCGGTAATCAGGCTAACTTAGGAAAATTTACAAGGTTTTTCTGATACGATTCATATATGCTTAAGCACTTAACCATTAAAGGCCTTCGAAGAAGGATGGGCAGTGTCATCATTATCTTCGATGGATTATTTGTCATATGCATAACCTGAATAAAACAATCAATGTCCTGATTTTTGACACCTGAGCTATACAAATGACTGATTCAATTTAATACCTTGATAATGTAAAAACTACAATAGAACAACTTAGATAACAACAAATATTCCTTATCAGTGATTGAAAGCCTCAGATTATTCAGTCGGATTGTTTGTGGCATATACGACATGAATCTACGACGACACAATCCCATAAAGGACCTGATTTTCAATACTTGAACAATCCAATAAATGACCTGATTTTTAATATCTAAACAATCCAGTAAATGACATGATTTTCAATACCTGAATAATCCAATAAATGACTGATTTGGTTCAGTGGCCTAGTTATATAGAAAGAATATCATAGAACATATTAGATAAAGCAGAATCTGTTACGAATCTAATCTATCATTGATGAACAACTTCAGATTATTCAATCGTATTTTTTTATATTTATGACCTGAACAATCCAATAAATAGCCTTATATACGATTAATAACCTTATACCTTATTCTAATCAATGACTAATTCAGTTCAGTGGCCTAATAATGTTAAAAGATTTTCATAGAACTTAGTAGGTGACGCAGAATCTGCTACAAATACTGCTCTATCAGTAATGAACAACCTCTGATTTTTAGTAAGATTATTTGTGGTATATATGACTTTAACAATCCAATAAATGACCAGAATTTCAATATCTGAACAATCCAATCAACCACTTATTCGGTTCAGTGACCTGTTTATATAAAAAAATATCGTAAAAGATACTAGATAACACAGAATCTGTTACAAATATAAACTATTAGTGATGAACAACTTCATATTATTCAGCCAAATTGTTCGTGGTATATAACACAACTTTAAACCATCAATAAATGATAATTTCAATATCTTAACAATCCAATAAATAACCTGATTTTCAATACTTCAGCAATCCAATAAATGACCTGATTTTAATACCTCCACAATCTAATAAATGACCTGATTTTTAATACCTGATCAATCCAATAAATGACCTGATTTTCAATATCTGAACAATTCAATCAAGAACTAATTCGGTTCAGCGACTTGACAGTGTAAAAAAGACTTTCATAGAACATAGTAGGTGATGCAAAATTTTCTACAAATACACTCTATCAGTGATAAACAACCTCAAATTTTTTTCAGTCGGATTGTTTGTGGTATATAGGACTTGAGCAATCCAATAAATGACCAGACTTTCAACATCTGCACAATCTAATCAATGATTATTTCGGTTTAATGACACGAAACTGTATAAAGGCTGTAAATAAACTGGCCATAGACCATCCTAGATAAAGCATAATCTGCTACAAATATTCATCAATGATGAATAACCTCAGATGATTATATCCCTCACTAAAAACGTTTTCCAGAGGTTCATCTTGTTCTTCGTATTTCGCAAAATCTCCAGATCAATTATTTGTCCTGCAAACAGAGCGATGCCCTGCCGAAATACTCGGGTTCTGACATTCCCCAGAACTCATTAATTTGATCCGAGCATCGCTCATATCCACATGCCGTGGGAAGATGTCGCAGTCAATCAATGCCAGAACATCGGTTAATTCGGAGAAGGGTTAAACGAGGTTCTCCTTTAGAAAGTTATAAAAATATTGATATGTGTTCAACAAAATACGATTTTTAATAGCATTTTGTTACTTTGAGAAAGAGAAAACAAATAATTAAAAAATATAATCTAACTATATTCCCTGATATCGTTTGAGTTATTTAGATGAAAAAATGTACTACAGCAAAATAAATGGAAAAAGTTGGATTATTAAGTTATTCGGTATTATTTATGTTTTTTTGTTTACTTTAGAATGATACGCGATGTATTGATTGATATATTTTGAAACATGTAACACGTGGCAAAAAGAGATGAAAAGATATGTCAGCTGCTATATGCTGTTTTATTGTTTTATTTTGAAGACAAGATCTTTTTAAATTGATAAAATAGTTCCGAGAATGTATCTTTTTAAAGATACAGTGAGCCACAAAATTGAGTATACACCTCTAAAACTTTTAGACTTCTTCCAATTACAAATTAAATATTGATTTAAATAGATAAATTTTTTTATCATAGATACTTTAACCTTTGCTTTACCATCCTATAATAACAAAATTCCATAGTTAACTTATTTATTACGAAAAAAAGTTAAGCGATTCGAAGAAAAGATAGAAAACCATGCCACAAAATTGAGTATACACTTCTTATATTTGTAAATTATGCCACCACTTTTTAGTTTCAAGTTTACTTTAAAGAGTTTCAGGAGTAGCTGTTGCTTATAACACGTACTATTGCACTTCAACGCTTTTAAATAGTATTTCTTCTCATTAAAAATCGTAAAATGAGCTCTCGTAGAGAAACTACTGAATCTGAGCGTTTATTGGTTGTAAAATGGTCGAAAGAGGGCAAATCTCTTCGAGAAATCGCTTCGTTGATTGGTGTAACTCATGGTTGTGTCCAAAAATACTACAGAAGTATAAAAACTGGATCTGTGGCCAATATTCCTGGAAGAGGACGCAAAAGGAATACTGAGTACTACAGCGAAAGAGGAAGATCATTCACTCAGTAAAGAAAGATCCGTGGGTGAGTGCCTCTAAACTAGCGTAATCGATGTCCTCTACAATCGGGAAAAAGAACTCAGTTGCAACAATTCGACGTACCTTTCACCAATATGGGTTTCATGGCCGTACACCAATACGAAAGCCACTCATCAAGTATGTGAATAGACAAAAGAGAGTGATTTTCGCCAAAGAACATCGTTTAAAGCCTATTTCATTCTGGAACACTGTAATATTTTCTGATGAAAGTAAGTTTAATCTTTACGGAAGCGATGGACGATTTAAAATATGGAGAGAAGCTGGGAAAGCACTGGCATCTAAAAACACCATTAAGACATTCAAGTTCGGAGGTGGATCTGTCCTCGTTTGGGTTGCATGTCGGCTGGAGGAGTTGAAGAGCTTGCTTTTATTGATGGTATTATGGACAAACATGTATATTTGGAGATTTTAAATGATAACTTGAAAAAAGTGCCAGTAAGTTGGGGCTTGGGTCAAGCTTCATATTCCAGCAGGATAACGACCCGAAGCATACAGCGAAGATTGTGCATTTTATACTTGCTGTACCATTGCAAGAAGCAATTACACACTCAGCCCAGTCTCCAGACCTAGACGTCATCGGAAATTTGTGGTCGCAATTAGAGAAAGCTGTACATGAGCACGAAATCACAAGCAAGGAAGTTCTCAAGAAGGTTCTGAGAGAAGAATGGGCTAAAATTTCTGCTGAAACCACTAAAACACTAGTAGAATCTATGTCCAGAAGATTACAAGCTGTAATTCAAGCAAAGGTTATGCAAAAAATATTAATTTGTACGTTAAAAGGAAATTAATAAAGGTGTATACTTATTTTTGTGGTGTTGTTTTTTCCTCTCGTCTCAGATCTTTTATTTTTTCGTAAAAAATAAATAAACGTAACAATTGTATAAGTATAGTACGGTAAAAGCATAGACTAAAGTATATAAGGTAAAAATTCAATCATCTTAAAGCAATATTTAATTTGTAATTGCAAAAAGTCTCTAAGTTTCTAAGGTGTATACACAATTTTGTGGCCCACTGTACATCAGCAGTTTATAAATAACACTTTGAAAGATTCCATAAAATATGAAAAAATAAATTCCTTAAAATAGCAACTATACCTACAAAACAAACATTAGAATTAATGAAAGATAAATTTATTTTTATTATATCTACATAGTAGCATTAATTCAAAAATCATCATCATCAGTGAGCAACACCCCTCGTGGTGGGCCAAGGTCGTCAGTCTACTAGCAGCTTTCTGGACAGGAGATGTTTTTGCTTTTACGCTGTAAGGTATTTTCGTTTTTACGGGGTAGTATCGAAAAAAGTTTCTATAAAAGTCATTTTAAAAATTTTGCCTCTGAACTTGAAGCCTTTAAAATTTTCCACTATATAGATTCTTCAGTTTTTTTATTCTTTTTCAGCAGTTTTAATTCATCGAAATGCTATAACACAAAATTTCAAATGCTCCCTTAACCTGATTTTGCATTTTCCATTTAGTTAAAAAAACATGATTCAAATCAAATTAATTACCTTCCAAGAGATTTTTCTTGGCTTCATAAATCTTGTAAATCCACGTGTACTTGTAAATACAATACGTAATTAATCTATTCAGCAACGTACTCTATATTTGCAGCACTCAAGCATTCATCTATTCATTGTGCGACGGAATTAACGGATTTCATTTTCTCCGAAGAATCTCTGCTTTGTTGTTGGACAATGGGACGCCACGAGGGCTTCACCTCCCCTGTCTTGGAACAGGAATTAATTTTAAGACCGCGTTGTTGGTGAGAGTTTGGCCAATAATTTATCCTTGTAATACTTTATATATCTTAAGTATATAATTGTGCTTTTTATATTTAGCCCCAGTGGTAGTGTGTGAGAGCTACTACCGCTTAAGATCCGACCATATGGGTTTGGTTTGGTTAGGCGCTCTACGGTCATTTTCGTGCACACTTTAGGCTAATTAGACTAGGACCTACAGTTTAATGTGGATTTCGAACCCCTCGCAAATATCCATGCCCCTGAAAGGATTCATCAACCCGCCGGTAGAAAGGAATAATAAATATACATATTATTGCTTATCAATATAGGTATTGTCCCTAAGATTTTTGTGGCCTAATGCTATTGTGTACAGTTAGTGTGGAGCTTAGTAGGAGGATTAATGCAGGAATCCCAAATTATTTTTAAAAATTAAGAAACGAGACATCAGTTTAAGCAACATATGCAATTGTTCGAATAGTAAGTCAGAATTTGACCCTTTGTACATGCAAGTTTTGAAAAGACTGAGGGAGGTAATATGAAGAAAATATCCCGAAAAATGGTAAAGTTTTGAACTGATTTGTCGCTCTACGGTCATTTTTTGTACACACTTTAAGCCAATTAGACCAGGACCTACAGCTGTTTCACCACGAACTGTTAAGGATACTAAACTCACACATTCAAAACTTTAAAATGAATTTCGAAAAACTGTTTTTTTTATGCTACACTGCCATATTAAGCCAATTATATTAAGCCAATTAGACCAGGACCTACAGTTTGTTCGGATTCCGAACCACTCACAAACATCCATGCTACTGCCAGGATTCGAACCTGAAGGCATGTTGTACCGAAGGGCAGAGCGTTAGCCAATTGGCCGTCAGGCCGCCATATAGATGGGAGTCAACCGTATTGCTTCAGTGTCTCCATCTGACCACGAAAAACAAACCACGTTATCTCTGGTTCTGATTGACAGCAGTCGTAAATGAGACTAAAAAGACTCTAAATGGTCTCGAGACACATGATTAGCTGGTGGGATTCTGTCAAAATTGTTTTTTAATAGGTTCGCGAAAGTCATAAGTGGAATGAGCAAGAATACTTAATTCAACTACGCTGCTAGCGTGCAAATCAGTCTCTGCTTTGAAAAAGAGCAGACACGGTTTAGATTCCGACAAAGAGTCTCGCTTCGATAATCAGGCTGCCTGGGTGGTGCTTTCCACAGATAATTCGTGAAGTAGGAAGAGAACATAGATATGTCTGAAAAAGAATTACATAGGAAAGCAAGGCCTTAAAAATGGATGTTTCACTTTAAGAGAATGCTTAGATTAAGCTTAGATTCTTATCAATAATCCACAATTGACATCTTTTACTGATTCCTTTGAACTTTTCCTTTTTCTCCTAATAAAATTTAACAAAAACTAAAAATTGATAAAATCTCAAAAATTGATGAAGTCTATCTGGAATATATTATAAATCTGTTTACGATAATAGAGAAAAACAGTTTTTTTTTAATTAAAGATTTATATTGAATATCGGTAAAAATACTTATAAATGAATAGTAAAGGTTTTTTTTAATGTAAGATTTCTGCTGTAGCTTTTGAGAATTTCCATAATTTGACCAGAAAAGAGAACAGGATGTTCTATATCACATGAATGTTTTATGTGGTAATTACTTCAAATATAATTTCGCCAATGAATATTGATAAAACATAGCGTTGAATATTTTATTTCAAATGGAAAATATATTGAATTAGTTCTTTAAGTAAGTAAATTCGGTAGAATGAAACAAATGAAACAACTTTCCTTGAAATTATTTTCATTTGGGCAATTGTGCCTCATGAATGCTTCTGCTATTATGACACATTTATTCTAGCAAACAATCACAATTTTCCATTAGAATTTTCGTTCTGTACAGGGTGATTATAGTTAGAGTCTCCCTTTCAAAATGCTGTAAAAACGAACCACTCGTCACAATGAGTTCAAATTTGAACTAAAGGTACTTGAAGAAGGGGAAACGATATGGCAACAAAAATAAGTTCCAAAAAAAGTTGCATTGATTTTCCCATCCAATTTGTTATGACCTTGCCGTGGTGGATGGGCTTTCCACTCACAGTGTCACAACTGCTGAATGACGTGGAAGTCATTTTTCCTTCGAAAACCGAAACCATCAAGCACTTTGAACACTACGGTTGGTTGAATGTGCAAATCATGCCAAATACGTTGTCTTTGCAATTCAAAATATTACTGGTAGTCGAATTCATTTTCTTTATGCCGCTTACAGCGCATCTATTAATGCACTTTGGAGCCTTTTGAAGCCCTAGGGTTTCTCCCTTCTTCAAGTATCTTCAGTTTAAACTCGAACTTATTGTGGAGAGTAGTTCTTTTTTTTTTACAGCATTTTGAAAGTGAGACTTTAATCATAATCACCCTGTCTATTAATATTCTATGCATTTTAAGTATTTCCAGGCACAAAATAATAAGTAATCCTTATCCAAAATATGTGTAAAAAGTAATAATTTTAATTAAAATTTTCTTTTTCAAACATCAAAAGTTTACAAAATTCATCATAAAACTTAAAATAGGTATATTTATTTAAAGCCATAGAATGAATATGCTATGAATCAATTGAAATGTTATTATGGATTATTTATTTGGAAGAGAAATGCTTCGCTTTGTTCTAAGGATTATATAAAATTACAATCCGTTCTACACCAATAGTTACCTTAATTAAATATGTTATTCAACTTCAATATAAATCCCATTATGTTATGCTATGTTTAATTTCATATTTTAGATATATTAGTTAGAATAAATAAGGTTTTGAATAGCATATATTTTAATAAATGTTAGAAAATTCTTCATAAAAGATTAATGTTCATTTGTTTTGATGAAATTACAGTTATACGAATATTATTTTAACTAAACATTTATTTTGCATTAAGATAGTTAAAATCCAATATAAATTAAAAAATATCTCTTCAAGTAAAACTATAAAATAATCCGTAATACATTTGTTTTTTTTAATTTCAGTCAATATATATTCAAAATTTAAGTTAATCAGAAAATATAATTTCAGAATCTCCTTTTTTTTTATCTGTGCATTTTTGATATGCAAGCACATAAATTTATCTAGTAAAATTTTTCTTCATATATTAAAAATAATCTAATATTAAATAGAGTAATATAAAAACCGAAATATAAATTATTTTTAATAGTATTTCCCATACTGGTTTGTTATAATGAACAACGCGTTCAATGGTTAAGGCTGAAAATACGTTTCTTAAACATAATTAAATTATGTAGAATAAATAATTAATTTAATGCATCCGTACACCTTTAAAAAATGCCAGTTTTGTCAAAAATATCGATTTTTTTTAAATGTTAATGTATTATTAAAACAGCACCTTTTACCTTTATACCTCCATTTTAATTTTTATTCTATCTTACCTAGAACCGGAGTTATAGTTATTTGAAAATATGACAGCGAATTTAAAAACCGGAGCTGTTTTTGCCAGAACCGGAAATGCATGAAAATGTTTGTTTACATCATTTTTGACAAATATTGTTGAAACTAGTTTTTAAGTTAATAATAATAATAAGTTAAAAATAATTATTACATTTTTCTATAATATTAAAATTGCATCTGGCAATATTTGTCTTTCCTGTTTCCCTTTAAAATTTGGCAACAGTATTATATTTAACTTGTTTGACTACAATTTATTTACTACTTCGTTTTATGCTTTTTTTTTCTAAACTACATAGTTATTATTTACATCTTGTAAATATAATTTATAGTTCATTATTTAATATAATTTTTATGTTATTATAATGGGCAAAAATATTTGTAGAAAGCGTAAGTGACAGTTTTTTGAAAATCGCTTTTTAAAATGTGTAGAGAATAGTCATGATAGAACTATTGCAATATATGCTAGTGCATTCAAGCTGCAATATTTTTCTTTATCAATTGATGAAGGTAAAACAGAAACAATTTCATTTCTGACAACAGACTTTTCGATTTAGAAATACTTTCGACTGTCTTTAGTGAGCTTTGATGCCCAAATTACTTTTCAAACAAACTTTGTTTACATGAGGATTCCAAATATGGATTAGATTAACATTTGGACCAAATCGCAAAATAGGGACAATTGAGATTTTGCAACTTTTTTGGGGCGCCAACTGAGCGATAAGTTGCCTGAAGGGGTTACCCGGATTTCTTCTACTGTTTATAATTCACTTCATACAATCACACCCTGTTACTTGGCGGACTTTTAGCGAAAAAGGAATTTTTGATGCCAAATCCCAACTGTCCTTGTTCTACTATTTTATCCACATTTGTCATTAAAGTGTTAAAACTGTGATTACTGCAAAAGTTTTTCTGTAAAAATGAGTAATTCTTGTGAAGTAAAATCTAGATTAGTATATGGAAGGCATCTAACAGGAATAGGTTTTTCATCATCATATAAATTTTGTGCAACAAGGAATTTACTATCATTGAACAAATGCATTTAATAATTGCGAAGAAAAACTATTTGAAAGCCATCTAAAAAAACCCAAAGATTCAATGATGAAAGCAGCGAATGATGGGGTGGATAAAATGAAGCACAATAATAAAAAATCGTAAAGTATGGTGTTTCGATTGATGGAACATGGCAACGTAGAGGATATATCTCTATGCATGGTTGCGCTGCTGCGATTTCAATTGACACTGATAAAGCTCTTGATAAAGTCAGGTCGTCTTTATCAAGAACTTACTACTTGTAGGAAACTTGAAAAAAAACCATATTAAAACACAAAGCAACACAATATACAACTAACAATATACATCACTGAAAACATACCATGTTTGCCGTTGTAACTTGTAAGGTTCAGCATCTAAAATGGAAGTTGGTGGAGCTTCCGGCGTATTTTCAAGGTCTATCAAAGAACGTCTGCTACAATATTCTGAATATTATGGCGATAAGCCGAAGCTTACATAAATGTTTAAAGACATCTACTGTACTACTATACTAAGCAATGTTAACAAATGTAAAATATAGGACTTATTCAGAAACGTGTTGGGTACTCCAGAGAAAATTAAAATCTTAAAACTAAAATTTTTTTCGGTAAACCAAAACTTACTAATGTTTTCATTGGTAAACTTCAAAATTATTGAAGTATTGCTATTTGTTGTAACTTTGGAAATATACAGCTTATGTAGCAAAATGTAATAGATGCTCGGTTCCATTGAGCTTCAAGTTCTAAAAGGCCAATGCATAGGCAATTCCCTGTTGGGATATATAGGTGGTGCTATTTTCAATGATCTCAGGTGCTGACTTGTAAGTCATCACAGAAAAAAAAATATGTTAGTTTACCAAATAACATATTGAATGTTATTTAACCAGTGTATTTAAACTGACATTGCAAAAAAAGAACTTTGTGTGTGTCTCCAAAGTAAGTTACATATTGGCATGAAAATTCCAATGTTCCAAAATTACCAATGTTCTCCAAGGTAAAAACACAGAATGTCAATGAAAGTTTTAATAGCATGATAAGGTAAAGAGTTCGTAGAGAGGTGTTTGTATGCTCAAAAATAAAATTAGGAGCATATGATGATTTTCTACAGTTCAGTGAAGTGTTTTAGAGGTTGTCTGAATGTTTTAAAAGGATTAGACATCTAAAATGCTGGAAATTTTATCATAAAAGGATTCGAACATTTAGACAAACTTCGAATTTTGATTCTGCATGATATTCTATCCATGTTTTTAAGAAATGTAAAAAGTTCTTCGGTCATTAAGAAAGGAAAAACAGTTTAGTCTAGACTGTAAAGATGATAAAATTTATAAATCTGGGAAAATTTAGAATTTTGTTAAAAATATTTAGTTTTACTCATGGTACATTTTATTTCTACAAAATAAGTTTATCTTCTGAGGATTTTATTTTTAGATTTGCTTCTTGTATTATATGTAATAAAAATATTTTATCATTAATTTCATTCAATGTGTATGATATTCTGTCGTAAAAATTAATTTAATGGAGGAAAATCAATTTTTCATAATAAATTTTAATGAAGTTTTATTGATTCAACTTCAATTTTGAATATCATTTTAAGTTAAATTTAAATTACCTTAAGAAAAATTTTAAAACCTCATAGTTTACAGAAAAGGAACTATTTTAGATTACTAAAAGTGATCTAAATAGTATAGATTACTAAATGATTATAGTATTTAGATTACTAAATGATTATAGTATTTAGATTACTAAATGATTATAGTTTTAGATTACTAAAAATTATTAGTACATATTTCAACTGATTTAAAGTAAACATTACTGATTAAGAAACATTATTCATTAAACATTACTGATTTTTTGATAAAGTAAACACAATACTGATTTAGTTAAGGTAAACATTTTTTAATCGTGTTAACTAGGTACGAATCTATTGCCCAACAACAACCGATCCTCTACTGAAAATACATAGTGCACGTCAATTCTTCCTAAATCACCAGATCCTACACTATATGATTCTACACTTTTATTTTTGACATTTACTTTTGAATTATTCTATGAACGGAAATTTTGGAGTATTATTTGAAAATTAATCGTTTGATTGCCAAGATACATGAATACTTTGATGGCAAAGGAGACGAATCGTTTGATAGCCAGATAGAGGAATACTTTGATGGCCAAGAAGAGCAATCCATTGATGACCAAGGAGTCGAATTGCTTGATAGTCAAGATAGAGGAATTCTTTGATGGCCAAGAAGAGAAATCCCTTTATGGACAGACGAATCGTTTGATAGCCAAGATGGAGGAAATTATTTGATTGTCAAGAAGAGAAATCCCTTGATGGCCAAGGAGACGAATTACTTGATAGCCAAGATAGAAGAATTATTTGATGGTCAAGATGAGAAATCCCTTGATGGCCAAGGAGACGAATTGCTTGATAGTCAAGATAGAGGAATTCTTTGATGGCCAAGAAGAGAAATCCGTTGAAGATAAAGGAGGTGAATCGTTTGATGGTGAATAAGACGTATCGTTTGATATGACCAAGAAGACGAACTGTTTGATGAACAAATACCTAATATTTGAAGTTACTTATAAATTAAATATGCCCCTACCTTGAGATGAATTGTAGAAGTCCATGTCAGCTATTCGACGATTGAGCCACAGGGTGCCGTTGTCCTTGTCGATGTTCAGAATCCTCTTCTTGAGGAGGCTTGCCTGCCCGTTCTCTTGCACGTGCACCCTGTATTTCTGCAGGTAGAAACCCAGGCCGAGGTCCTCGGGCTTCTCCGTGGTCGCGAAGAGAACAGAGACTCTGTAGAACGGCAGGTGGGATGGGTAGTCCACAGGAAGAGACATCTTCATGTGGGATTTCGAAAGGACCATCCTTGGACGGCTCCTGAGAAACAGAAATAGGCTTTCTATATTTTAACGTGTTAACATTTTAAATGAATCCCTATTTAGAGTATTAATATTATTCGTAATACAATATCTGTATCTCATTCTTTCAAAAACAGTTTGTTTATTGAATCACAAAATAAAGTCTAAATTATAATACATTGGTTTGCATAATGACACATTACTGTTACCAATATTGAGATTTTTTATTAACATCTGGTCTATGAAACGAACATAACTACGTGGTGAATTTCATGAAATACGTAAAATACTGCGGCCTAATGGCCGAGTGACTAGCACTCTGTGGGACAGGTTTCGGGTTCGAATCTTGGCGGTGCCATGGATGTTTTTAGCGGTTTGGAACCCACTTTAAACCGTAGGTCCCGGTCTAATATGACTGTAGAGCCCCGACCGTAGTGCTGACATCCCTGCACCATAAAAAGAAAACATATTCTGTCTAGAAATCTGCCAGTAGACAGACGGCCTTGGCCCACCATGGGGCTTTTACACAACTGGCGATGATGACGATGATAGAAAATACTGATATCTGCATGAAGATATAGGAGATATTTTAGATGTATATTTTCCAGGAATCAATTTTTGTATGCGAGAAAAGTTACCAGTTTATTAGAATATGAAATATTTAATAACAAATTCTACCAATGTACTACAGCATCTATAAGCAAGGGTTATATATATATATATATATAAATTGAAAGCTCTGATCTACCCGAAAATATTTGTCTGAAATCAGAAGGGCTCAAACTTTTAATATTTGAGTAATTTGAGAAACATTACTTCTCAAACCCACGTTGAAACGTCTTTTATCCTAGATTAGATAAATTAATACCGAGTGATCACTTTCCCTCTCTTCACTTCCATTCATTTTCTTTACTAAACTAATTATAATTTTTATTGCATATGAACAAATATTAAAAACAATTTGTTTTAATAATAACAAAATCTTTGTGCTAATAATAACAAAAACTAATTATAAACTTATTTTTTGACAAATTTCGTTTCATTAAAAAACATTTCGAAAAAAGTTTAATTCAGAATATTTTTAATTTAAAAAATAGTTTGAAATGCTTGAATAAATGTAAATATGAAATTAAAGTAAAAAATTAAAAGACAAATATTCCTAGATAAATTTCATTTCAAGTGAAAACACTTGTAGTACAATTTCAATAAAAAATTTAATTTAAAAATATTTTTTTTTACTATTATTTGCACTTCATATCAAGCATAAAGTATTTTTTGCAGGAAAAAAAAAAAAATTCAATTTTTGACTTCAATAATAAAAATTCATTTAGTCAAATATTAATAATAATTTTTTTTCTTGTGTGCCGCTTCTAGCACTTTCTAGAATAGATATTTTTCTATTTTATCCAGATGGAATATTCATAATATTTTATTACTCGAATAAGCATACCATATCTTTCTACTTTTATTTTTATTTGTTATTTAACGATTAATTTCAATATGGCTTACTTTGTCTTGAAAAAGTCTAACCTTACTTTGCAATTAGAAGACTACTTTAGAAGATAATTCAGAAAAACAAAAGGTCAAAATTTTGGAATACCTGATTCTTCAAATAACTGGTATAAATTTCCAGCTTATTAACTTATGGTTCGTAAAAGAAATATTTAAACTTAAATTGAAAACAATAAATATTTTTTAAAGAAATAGCAAAAAAAAAAAAAATTACAAATGTGATAATATTTGACTCTATAGCAAAATAGTATAAAGTTTCAAATTTGATAAAATCTATTCCAAAATCAATTGTTATAAAAATAAAAATTTAATAGCTGTCTTTTCAAAAGAAAGAAAAAGTTCAATATTTGATTAACTTTCTGTGTTTTATGTAATTTTTCATTACATATTAATGATAATTATTATTTGAAATTCATTTCATTATTTATAATATATTATACATATCATATTTTTATTTTATATTATATAATTTTTTCATTATATTACTTGTGTTAGCGTATATGTTTTCCAGAAACGAAATATAGCTTCTAAATAATATAAACATAGATTCCGACGAAAACTAAATAACATTTGTTTTATTAAACTAAGAATTATTAAAATATTGCTTAAGTACGTTAAATTAAATTGTTTTAAATTATTAAATTTAAAGTGTTATCACATAAATTTTTTGCAATTAATGAATTAATTATGCAATATAAATAGAGTTTTTCTTTGTGAATAAGATCAAACAATCATTTTTTATACATTGGCAAAAGTACTTAATTTTTTTTTCATTAAGTGTTGTATAATTAATAAATTTAAAAATTGAATTTCTTAATTTTATAATAAAAATTATTCTTGAATTTAATCTAAAATTATTAAAATTATAATTAATAATTAAATTATAACTATATAGATTTAAAAATATTTCACCTTTTTGAGAGCTTAAAATGATAAAAATTAAGAAATTTATTTTCGTACATTTTTCTTTACAATAAAACAAGCAATATTTTTTATCATAGCTGTTAGCAAATCAATTTTGCTAGAAAACAACTTAAATACATAAAAATATAGTCATTAAATTTCCGATGTTAGCTCATTAGATTTTAATTTTATAAAATAAATATGTATTTTCTTTTTAAAAAAATTATTTATTTTATAGATTTTTTCTCATCTTTTAAACAAACAAGTTTTTTATTATAAATTTTAGTATAAAATCACTTATATGAGGAATAAATATTTTAAACGAGATATTTAATTCTTTAACGGTTTAAAAAACATTAAATTAGCATTAAAAATAAATTAATTTCATGTTATAACTTCTTAGAAGCAAATCAAATTATATTTAAAAACCCTTTACTTTATTTGCCAAACTTTAATGAAGTTTCTTAAACTTACCGTTTAAATATTTGAAGAGAATATTTTCTTTCGCTAATTAGTTCATTCTTTTTCACTAGTCTTTTAATTTCAAGAATGTTTAATATTCTTTCCGAGAATGTTAAAGCCATTATTAAAAATTAACACTCTCGGTTCTTAAGAAAGGCTGTTACAGCTGAGGTTTTTTTTTTTCATACTCAACTAATATTGCTTTTTATTAATTATCTATTAAAATATGATTAAGTAATGAACTTTTATGAATCTTACGTTTTATTACCTGTTTTTAGTTATTTTACGACAAAAAAAAATATCGCTTACTCGAAATCTTGCTAAATGATTGCTTTAAATAATAAACATATTTTATTGAAAAGTGCATATTTTATGTTTCTTGGTTGTGAAATGCATGATTTTGCTTTTAATTTGATGTTTATTAAAACTTATTATTTTTGGTGAGTCAATGAAATTCGATTAACAATGTGATTTCTGAAGTTTAATATTTCTGAGACAACATAAATTGAAAATTAACATATTTAAAATTGAATGAATGTATCCCCCCCCACACACACACATAACCTGGAGCCCTGACGGCCAATTGGGTAGCGCTCTGTCATTTGGTATCCCAGGCTTCAGGTTTGAATCCTGGCGATGGCATGGATGTTTGTTGTGGTTCAGAATCCGCATTAAACTGTAAATTCCTACCTAGTTAGCCCAAAGTGTGCACAAAATGATCGTAGAGCGGCAAACCAAACTCGCACAACCATCACACTCACACTCATATATTATATAAAATAAATTTCTACAATATGGTTTCGCTAACATTTGAGATATGGAGATTTTTCTATAACATATAATTCACATTAGTTTTGAAAATAAGTAAAACCTAGGGATAGTACAAATAGGAACTAAAATTGTTAAATAATCAATAATGAACTATAGTCTGTACCATGTCAACTCATTTTTATGCAACGGAACCTAAACCTTTGTCCTCTTGCAAGCTAGTTAGTAGTTAGGGTAAAGGATGATAAAAACAAGTAATATAAAAAAAAAATTAAGTCAATTCCTACTTTTTTTTCACTATAGTTGGTAAATAAATAATTTTCATAAAAATAAGTTACCAACATAAAAATATACGGTCACCTTTAACATCAATATTGAAATGTTGTTTTTGAAGGAAGATAAAAAGTTTTTATGGTCTACTATATCCTTCACACTACTAGAAAGGTCAAAAAAATAAATAAATAAAAACAAGTATTATCACAGAGTGTAAACACATTTTTTTTTTTAAATTGAAGTTTACAAATAATCCTCCTAATAATAAAAATAAATATATAGCATTATCAAAGAGAAATAAAGAGAAAAAGATTATTTAAGAAACATGAAAAAAGAATTTACAAAAATACTGAGGACCGTAATAATAGCAGGTTTCTTATTAATATCATGACAAGGTTTGCCATTTTGCTTTTGCTAATGTCAGTTGTTCCTTAAAATTTACTAGCATGTTAAAGCTTGGATTAGATAAATAACAGTTGGGCTGACATGTTCGTAGGCTGACACATAGAGGGCGTTACTACTATTAAATCCATATAATTTTTAGTTAGCCCTAATCTTCAAAAGACATGTGTATAAATTTGACCGCTGTTGCACTATTAGTATGTGAGTTATAGTATTTTTAGTGAAGCAACTTTCGTTAGTTTGAAAAAAAACGGATAAAAAGGAATTTCGTGTGTTAATACAGCATTGCTTTTTTGGCGAAAAAAATACTATTGAAGCCAAGGCTGGGCTTGATAAACATTATTCGGACATTGCACCAGGAAAATCAACCGTAGAGAAGTGGTTTGCTAAATTTAAACGTGGCGAAATGAGCAGCGAGGAGGATGCATGCAGTGGACGCCCCAAAGAGGCTGTTACCGACGAAAATATCAAAAAAAGTTCACAAAATAATTTCTGATAACTGTAAAGTGAAGTTGATTGAGGTAGCTGAGACCCTAAAGATATCAAAGGAACGTGTTGGACATATCGTAAATGAATATTTGGATATGCGAAAGCTCTGTTCAAAGTGGGTGCCGCGCAGAACTCACAATCGACCCAAAAACAACAACGAATTGATGATTCTAAGCAGTGTTTGGAGCTGTTCAATCTTGATAAACCCGAATTTTGGCGTCGATATGTGAAATGGATGAAACATGGCTCCATCATTTCACACCGGAGTCCAATCGACAGTCAGCCGAGTGGACTACACGTGATGAACACTAAAAATGCTATAACTCACATACTAATAGAGCCACAGCTATCAAATTTATATACGTGTCTTTTGAAGATTAGGGCTAACTAAAAATTATATGGATTTAATACTAGTAGCGCCATCTATGTATCAGCCTACGAATTTTTCAGTCCACCTGTTAGAATGTGATCAATATTCTACTCTCCACTTAGCTGCTTTTTAGGTGCAAAGATCAAATGGATGTAATTCAGATTTGTTTAAATAGGAATTAAAATTGTCATATTCAGCTATAAACTCAGTAAATCTGAAATCGGTAAAAAATGGATCAGCTCGGCTCGTAGGCTTTAGATAATAGACAGAAATTTCTTCCTGATAGAGACACTGGATGATTGTTTGTACAATTTATTCCGCCCATTATTAGCTCCAATTACATCTTTGAGTGTCTATTTTTATTAAGATTTTGGTATATTATTAATTTCAGTGTTCCTTTTATTAGCTTCTTTCACGAGCCAATCAGCTTTTCCTTTCCCTAAAAGGCCTGTATGGTTATGAACAAATACAAAATATACTGTTATATATTTTTGACTAAAGATATCAAGAGTATTTTTGTTATTAGCATACACCCACATTGCGCCACCAAAATTTTGATCGGACATACTTCCAAGAGTCTCATTGATTTGGTTTGTCACTCTATGATTACGCACACTTTAGGCTAAATAGACCGGGACCTACAGTTTAAAGTGAATTTCGAACCAGTCACAAACATCCATGCCCCGTCAGGAAGCGAACCTGAAGTCTGCGTACCAAAGGCCAGAGCACTAGCCAATTGGCCATCAGGCCGCAAAGGTTTCATTGGAGGGATGTGCTTTTTCTCACTTCCTTCTTGAGACCAATAGAAGTACATTCCACTCTACAGATTTTTCATGTCCATCTTTGGTATATGCTCCGAAGCTGGTTAGGCATTACATGCGGAATGTCGATCAATGTAACTTTTTTCTTCTGAAAGCCAACCAGCTATCTTCTACCAACCTAGAACTAGCAACTTTAGTTCTAAACCAAATGTATATCTATAAACGTTTGAAGTCTGTATTAAACGTTTATATTATAACGTTTGAAATATAACATAACACAAGTTAATTCGAAACATAAATAAAATGATTTAATTTTTACTTTCGACGTCTTAATCGTATTTCTCAAATACTATCCTATCACAACGTAGCGATGATATGTTTCATGATAAATGCACTATATTCAAAATTTTTTTCTTTGTTACTCCCAGCCAAACTGAAAATCTATAGATAAAAGCGTTGTTTTCGTAACAGCAAAAAACAAAAAACCTTATAACAAATAAGTATGATCCAATCACCTTTAATGGAACAACGTAAACTGAAACTTTTCCGGAAACCCATCACGATGCGGTAGGAGGAAAACTTTTCTTTTTCATCACGTTCCGCATCATCTAAAGTAAAGTCATCTTGAGTTTTCCGATCATTAGCTTAATACCTTCCTGGTGGCGTTTTTTTTTTTTAAACTGTAGTATCTGGCTTTTATCTCAGTGCTTTAATAATTTTATCTTTCATTCAATCAAATGCAATTTTTTGACTGCGTTTTTGGGGTGTATTTCATAATTCTATTTCTGTTTATCAAAATATAATAAATATTTAACTGACATTTTATCTGTAAAGTGCTGAACCTGAACCTATACCTGAATTACACTCATGTCCTAAATTAAGGATAATGAAGTTCAGGCAAAGAAAGAGATAGAAGCAAAACAAATTTGACTTATTTGTAAAGTCTATTTATTAAACAAAAGATAAGCAAAAAAGATGCTATATGTTTGACATAATTAATAAAATTGGATTTTTACTCCCTGGATCAAATTTCAAAAAGAACCTATTTACAAAAAAACAGTATAACATGGTTAGTATGATGGTTAATAGGGAGTATGTCTCCCGGACGATGCAATACAGGCCTTACAACGCCTAGGCATGCTAAATATCAAATTTTCAATCTGATCTTGGAGAATATTACACCACTCATCAAGCAATGTTCCGGTTGACAGGTGGGAGGGGGTTGACGGGCTACAATTCGTCGGCCAAGCATATCCCACACATGCTCTATTCGATTCAAATCCGGTGAGTATGCTGGCCAATCCATACGGGTGATATCCTCCAATTGAAGGCATTCGTCTACAATGTTTGCACGGTGAGGACGGGCGTTGTCATCCATAAACAGAAATTCAGCACCCATGGCGCCCCGAAACAAACGTACATGTTGTTCCAGAATGACATCCCGATAGATGTGGCCTGTCATCATTACACTCTGAACATGCAGGTCAGTTCTGGAACCAAGAATAATTCCTCCCCAAACGCGCCATCCTGCACCACCGTAACGGTGTCGTTCAATGGTATTCTCTTGGTGGTAACGGGTACCTGGCGCTCTCCATGTGAAAGTCCGGCGAGAATCAGACTGCAAACTAAACCTGGACTCGTCGGAAAACATCACACAAGACCACTGTTGCGGTGTCCACAATTCATGCTCTCTACTCCAGGTTAATCGCAGGCGACAGTGAGTTGCGGTAAGTGGAACACATTTGACAGGCCTACGAGCATATAGACCAATGTGTCCTAAGCGTCTGTACACGGTCTGCCTTGAAACTGTCGTACCGGTTGCTGAAGAGAGCTGACGAGACAGGTCTGATGCTGTGCTCCGTCTATTTCTTTTGGCAGTAACTGCTAAATACCGGTCCTCATTCGGCGTTGTAACTCGGGGGCGACCTGTGCTGTAACATCTACTCACATTACCATCATCTTGGAATCTTTCCCAAAGCCTGGAGATGACACTTTCTGGGGATTCAAGCTCCTCGGATACTTCCAGCTGGGTACTTCCACATTCCAGTCGTCCGATAATTCTACCAAGTAAAAATCATCCAAATAGAGCCTTTGTGCCATAACTATGCTTATTGCACTGAAAGGCTTTTAAAGCGCTTGTGAACAATTTTACTTCTTTGCCACCATTCCTTATATTCCCCTCTCTTACACTCTCGTCATTGTGACGTACTATCCCCGCCATCTGGTGGTTTCCTGCAATGCATATTCTTCTTCAAGATGTGTGTGATAATTCTACAGGTGAAATTTTTATTTTAGAGTTCAATTTCTGTGTGATTCCGAATTATCCTTTATTTATGGACATGAGTGTAGTATTGATTCTAGCAGATTAACTTGTTAAAATGCTTTACCATCACTGACATGATTGTTTTCCTTAAATTTAACTTTATTTTACTTCTTTATTTTATATCCATATCCAAAATTATATAACCCCTACCATATGAAAACAAGATGATTATAAAATTAAAATAAAAAGTCCAATTAAGTTGTTGTTGTTGTTCTAATGCAGCTGGCAATTCAGAGACAGTTCATCTTTATGCGATGAGCAAGGGCTGCACCGCTGTTACACTGCACTACCCAGGGTACGTGTAGCCTTGAAGATAGGCTACGGATACAAGAAACACTACTCCCCAAAACGTCCTACGATCTTATTAGACTGGGACCTACGGTTTAAAGTAGATTCCAAACCACTCACAAACATCCATGGCACCGCCGGGACTCGAACCCTGGGGTACTGAGCGCCAGAACAGTAGAAGATATACTTGTTATCTTTCCTCACAATCAGTTACAATTCACCACAGGCAAACATTAACTTGAGTCATATTTGGAAACGATAGCTTTAATCCTTCGATATTATTTAGATCTTTTTATATTTTTGATAAAAGTCCTTGATAGATAAAATTTGAATTAAAAATATATTATTATAAGATTGTAAAATTAATATAAAAAATTTAAATAAAACATTTTAATTATAGAATTATAATAATATATCGAATCTATAAATAGATAAAAAATATGATATGGTAACTAACATTAGCTTAAATGAATAGAAAGGTATACATTACAGAAAAACAATTAAATAAACATTATATGATAATATACTGTTTCAAATAGTAGATTAATATATGTTTATAATGTATTATACATTTTAAAGCTATTAAAATATTAAAAATTTTATCTTTGATAGTTAAATATAACAATCAACTAAACAGAATATTGAAATTGATATTAATATACCAAAATATTAATCTTATTATAGTTATTTATAATTTTATTTTAAAAAGCCACTCAAGACAAAAATCCATAATCTCTAGAATTCATTATACATAGAATCATCCAATGTCTCTATTACGAAGAAATACTTCCCAAAAAGTACTTCTATTCCTCCACTCCATCATTATTTTTTACTTATTTCAGAATCTATGACTGAACATGTAATATGAATGAACATTCAGTTTATGACTAAAAACATGCTAATTTGTATTTATATTTAAAATCATTTAACTTTGTTCAACTGCCTGGAAACTGCAATGTAAGTAGAATACATAATATCGATCATTTTTTCAGCTGCTCAAGATTTGAACATCATAGAAAAACCTAAAAGAACTGACACTCCAAAATCAGCTATGGCCACAAACTTAGTTAATAAGAAACTTGCTTTTACAACGTTTTCTAATTTTCTTATATCTTATTTTGGTGTTTATTAAATCCCATCTTTATCTCTTTTTTATTTTCTTCTTCTTTTGTAATGTCATGTGTACTTTTAAATTTGCATTTATTTCATATTTTTACTATTTTATCATGGATTGTTTACTACTTAATCTTTAATTCTAGTGAGATACTTTATGGTATATTAATTAATATTTCTTTGTAGACTTCAATAAAAAAAATAGTTAATTATAGCCGCTATTAAAATACTCTATTATACAGGATGATTATAATTAAAGTTCCACTTTCAAAATGCTGTAAACTCGTCACAATAAGTTCCAATTTGAACTGAAGATACTTGGAGAAGGGAGAAAAGGTATGGCATAAAAAGTTCCAAAACAGTTCCACCGATTTTTCACATCCCATTTGGTATTATGACCTTGCCGTGGTGGATGGGCATTTTACTCACAGTGTCCCGACTGTTGAATGACTTGGAAGTCATTTTTTTCTGTCAAAAATGAAACAATCAAACACATTGAACACTATAGTTGGTTGATTGAATAGTTGGTTTAATGTGCAACTCATTTACGATGTAATTTCGATTCAAAATATTCTGGCCGTCGAATTCACTTTCTTTAGGTCGCTTACAGCGTCATCTATTCAAACACTTTAGAACTTTTTCTTGATGCCATACAGTTTCCTCCTCTCTTCAAGTATTTTCAAATTTGAACTCATTGTGACCAGTATTTCTTTTTCTCACAGCATTTTGAAAGTGGAATTTAAATTATAATCACCCTGTACTTAGTACATTTTCATTTTATCATAACAATATATTGGTTCTACGTATAATATTCCTGTAACATATATTTTGTGAGTAATTCAAATAAAGTGTCATTTTAAACTAGAACATATGTTTTCACTGCAGTGCTTCGTAGACTGAGGATTGAGGAATCCCAGACTTTCTCCAGCAATCATCTTCTGCTTATACAAGTTGATCCCAATTCCGAAATGCAATTCCAGATGTCAAATCGCCGCTTCATTTATGTCGTCGCGTTATTGCTCACCTGTTCGCATTTCTCTGCCTATCCAATTTTCCACTGTTTACTTGGTGCATCGGAATGAACGTTTGCAGATCTCATTTCTCAGGATCCATTCCAGGGATTCCTGGAAAGGTGACTGAATCAATTAGCCCCCTCCAGAAATAACAAATGGGATTCCATTTTGAGGAGGTAACAGGATTGGATTTTCGATTCTGCTCTGCCATTTGCATGCAAATTGGAAGCATAGACATCGCATATTTTATCGTCAGAGTTTTGCTTTTTTACATCTATATACGTAACGTATGTGAAAATTTATTAATAACTAATCTCTGTATTGAAATTTTTTTATACTTAATTTTTAGTAATATAATCTAAAAATACAGAAATTATTTCGATACTAATTTCTCACTAAGTTTTATTAAATGAGAATTTTCATAATAGTCCAATTTTTAGGCAGTAAAAAATTACTTGATTTTTAGTTTTACCCCATCAAATATACGTAAATAAATCTTTCAGTTTCATAGCAGATAAAAAAATAAAACAAATTCATTCGTTGGGAAAATCGAATAATGATATAAAAAATCCATAATGATAAAAAACAAGTTATGTAAAAAAAAAAATTTTTAAGGGAATTCTACTTTTTCACTATATTGCAGAAAATCCTTTTATAAATTATTTTTTATTCGTTTTTTAAGTTTATCTGGCGCCATCTATAGGTAGATATATACAACTTTAATCTAAAAAAACTAAAATTAATTAATTAAATTTAATTAACGAATTAGTATTTGAAAAACTGTATTAACATCAAGTGTCATCCACTACAAGTTAAAAAAAATGTATTTGAACTCGAGTGGATGAATAAAAAGTATTTTAGGAACGATCGAAAATTTGAACAAGATATATATAGGGAGAGTGTGAGCTAATAGAAGGAATTGAATAATGATAAAAGATAATAAAAATAAATAAAAATGATTAATGATATTAAAAATAAAGAAAAACGATTAATTTAAATATTGATTAATGATACTAAAAATAAATGACAAATAATGATTAATGACAATAAAAATAAATAAAAATAATTATCATGATTGCATATTGACGCAATCGTTATCGTTAGCATTATCGTTATCGTATATCGTGTATCAATCGTTATTATTATCATATGTTCATATGTCGTTAGCATTATGATCATATGCAATCATAATGGTCATGATCATGACTGCATAACGATATAAAAATCATATGAAAATTATATCAATAAATAAATCAAGAAATAATACTAAAAAGATCATATGCAATCATGATCATGATTCATTCCATCTTTCTTTCTTCAATCTTCAATCTTTCATTTAAAAACCCAATGCTCCATTTTTTAGCTTAAAGATACAATAATGTTTGTTTCTTTTAATTCTCTAAATGTTTGAAAACTTAAATCGAAAAATTTTAAAGGTTTAAATTCAATTGATTTTTTTCCTAATATTTTATTTTAGGTTATCTATACATGAGAAAAAAAAGTAAATAATTTTAAAACGGCAAAATGTATTTAAAATGTTTAAGGCGATATTCCAATCAGTTTCATTAAAAGAAATCCTTACTTTTGATGCTATATTTGGAAAAATACTTTTAGCATCTTTTTCGAATTTATTCTACACTCATGTCCATAAATTAAGGATAATTCGGAATCACACAGAAATTGAACTCTAATCTAAAAATTTCACCTGTAGAATTATCACACACATCTTGAAGAAGAATACGCAAATTACAGGAAACCACCAGATGGCGCGGATAGTACGTCACAATGACGAGAGTGTAAGAGAGGGGTATATAAGGAATGGTGGCAAAGAAGTAAATTGTTCACAAGCGCTTTAAAAGCCTTTCAACCTTTACGTGGTAGAATTATCGGACGACTGGAATGTGGACGTACCCAGCTGGAAGTATCCGATGAACTTGGAATCGCCCAAAGTGTCATTTCAGGATTTGGCAACGATTCCAAGATGATGGTAATGTGAGTAGATGTTGCAGCACAGGTCGCCCCGAGTTACAAACGCCGAATGAGGACCGGTATTTAGCAGTTACCGCCAAAAAGAAACAGACAAAGCACAGCATCAGACCTCTCTCGTCAGCTCTCTTCAGCTACCGGTACGACAGTTTCAAGGCAGACCGTGTACAGACGCTTAGGACACATTAGTCTATATGCTCGTAGGCCTGTCAAATGTGTTCCACTTACCGCAACTCACTGTCGCCTGCGATTAACCTGGAGTAGAGATCATGCCAGGGGACACCGCAACAGTGGTCTTGTGTGATGTTTTCCGACGAGTCCAGGTTTAGTTTGCAGTCTGATTCTCGCCGGACTTTCATATGGGAGAGCGCCCAGGTACCCGTTACCACCAAGAGAACACCATTGAACGACACCGTTACGGTGGTGCAGGATGGCTTTCGTTTGGGGAGGAATTATTCTTGGTTCCAGAACTGACCTGCATGTTCAGAGTGTAACGATGACAGGCCACATCTATCGGATGTCATTCTAGAGCAATATGTACGTTTGTTTCGGGGCGCCATGGGTGCTGAATTTCTGTTTATGGATGACAACGCCCGTCCTCACCGTGCAAACATTGTAGACGAATGCCTTCAATTGGAGGATATCACCCGTATGGATTGGCCAGCATACTCACCGGACTTGAATCAATAGAGCATGTGGGGATATGCTTGTCCGACGAATTGCAGCCCGTCAACCTCCCACCTCTCAACCGAACTTCGGAGGGCATTGCTTGATGAGGTGTAATATTCCCCAAGATCAGATTGATAATTTGATACCCAGCATGCCTAGGCGCTGTAAGGCCTGTATTGCATCGTCTGGGAGACATACTCCATATTAACCATCATACTAACCATGTTATACTGTTTTTTGTAAATAAATTTTTTTTTGAAATTTACTCCTGGGAGTAAAAATCGCAATTTTATTAATTATGTCAAACACACAGCATCTTTACAGCATCTCTAGACATTACAAATAAGTCAAATTTGTTTTGCTTCTGTCTCTTTCTTTGCCTGAACTTCATTATCCTTAATTTATAGACATGAGTGTATAATCGGAAATTTCCAATGATATTAGTACAAGTTAGAGAACTTATGTATCAAATGTTTTTCGTTTTTCTATTCCTACATGATGTTTTCACTTTTTAAGGAATTCTGAAATTAAAAAGAATTCTTTATGGATATTTAAAAGCTTTTTTTTTTACATAAATTCAATAATAAATCTCGATAAAACTATTTATCTAAACTATTTTTTTTTTTTCCTCAGTGCGTTAGATGATATTTATTTTCGTTCTTCAAAGGAACCAAGGCTTTAAAAAGTATCAAAAATATACTCTTCCAACAGAATTCCAATTAACATATCGAGATATTTCCTTGAGATATATATTTGTATAATAATAAAAATTTAAAAAAAAGTAATTTTTTAAAATTCTATAGAAATATTACTTTAAAAACTCTTAATACTTGCTTAAAAGTTTTAATAGAATCCTTTAATTCAAAAAATCAGTAAAAGTGACTTGTCGTATATAATTAGTAACAGGTTTGAAATATACTTCAAAGAAATCATGTTCCATAAATCTTTCTGAAATGTAGAGACAAACTCGCACTTTCTGTTCGTCTCCGTGATTTTAATTGAATATCTTTATAAATTAAGAATTTCATTCTCTAGCAAACAACCATTCATCCTTTGCAAGGAAGTTTTATTTTCTTTGATTACGCTGTATTCATTTTGAGTCGTCAGTTATTTAATGAGTCAAAAGTTATTTTAAAAAAATAATAAATATACTAAAAATAATATCTATATTGGTTATTTAATGGTAAATGTTTTCAATCGAAAAATACCTCGAAAATCGATCTTCCATCGAAAAATGCATCTCTTGTCTTGAAGACTTACCTCAAAGGGCAAGGATCTCGTTCTGCAGTGGATCCCATTGTGGGGATCCTGGATAACGAGAAGGCGGATTCTCTTGCCAAAAAAGATGGTCTTTTGGTAAAATTAAATTTTCAGTTCAAGAAATTAACTTGAATTATTAAATATATATAGTATATTTAGTAAGCCTAAAAGATTATGTTTTGTTTAAAAAAAATAAATAATTTTATCTGATTAACCAATATTTGTGCTATATAATATAAAACAATATATAAAAATAGTATAAGCCTAAATTGAGAAACATTTTCTCAATATTGCTTATTACAGTCAATATTATTTGCTTTGCTTATTACAGTCATTCAAGATTTAAAACAAATCGAAATCTAGAAAATTATACGTTATTTATATTACTGTAATCATAATCCTCATTATATATCATCATCAGCCATATATCATATGTTCATCATCTTAATTATATCACATTGATCATCAACATAATATGTACAAAAATGTGATTATGATATGGTATAAGGCGATTGATATCATAATTAGCTATTTATTATTATCATAATTAACTATCGATTAATCAGGATTAAAAAGTATTCCATGTGATATATTTTTTTCAATTCCTACTATTAGTTCACACTCTCCCTATATATATATCTTGTTCAAATTTTCAATCGTTAACAAAATACTTTTTATTCATTCACTCAAGTTCAAATACATTTTTTTATTACACTTTATGTTAATGAGAGTTTTTCAAATATTAATTCATTCATTAAGTTTAATTAACTAATTTTAGTTTTTATATGGGAGAAAAAATGTCTCTTACATAAGATATTTATTTAGCAGGATATAAATTTAGGAATAAATACCGTCAGTTGCAAAGCGTGTGTAGATCGCTGGAAAAAATTCTTTTCAGATTCTTTTTCATGCTGGGTTCTAGTCTGAGTCGAGGAGCGAACAAAATGGAAAATGAAACATGTGAATAAATGAGTGAGAGATGGAAAGTCATTCCATCAGATGGAATGGATGGTCAGATGACTAAGTGTGTGGGGAGAGATTTTTTTCTATCTTAAAAAAAAAAATGAATGAAAATTATTGATAAAGGACTTTCTGCAACAGAGTGGGGAAAAAAAGTAAGAATTGACTTGAAAATTTTTTTATATAAAATAAGCCCATTTAAAGGAACTTCTACATATTATAATGCACAATATCTAGACAAACTTTAAGTAGAAGTCAGAATTTGAAACACAACATTTTCCCATATGTCTCTTCCCGGTCTGAAATGTTATTGAATATTGATATTGCTTAGATATTGCCTAAAACGCAATTTGAACAAATTCTCCAATTCATGCAAAAAATTGCTACGGAAAGAAGGACAAACTTAAAAATAAATAATTTCATTAAAAAATAATAATTAATAAAACTTGTAAATAAATTAAAATAAATAATTTAATTAAAACTTGTAAATGTAAACTAAAAATTAATGTTGTACCTGATAAACTATGTTGTATACCTTATCAGCATTTTTCTTATATCTGTAGCATTTTGAGTTGTGGTAGATGGTAAAAAAGGATTATATACAAAAATAACTTGTTTATATAAATATTCTTATTTTTTAGCTATTTTGAATATAAAAATATTTAATTAAATGATATATTTAATCGCTTATAATAAATTGTAGAATTTCAATTTCGCGATGTTCCAATGAGTATAAATATTACACCAATTAAGCAGCAACAAATTAATTTTTTCTTTCATCTAACATGAATTTGAATATTTTCTAGAAAATTATTTGTAACTAGTTAGCTTGCATTGCTATGAAAAAAAATGTTATTTTCCCAAATGATAAGAAATAAAATTAATTGGTGTTCCTTTTAAAAGTTTTCTCCAATTTATTTAAATGCACGAGATTATTGTATTTAATTCTTTTTTGTCATTGATACTCTTTGTAAGGGCACTCACAAGCTTTTGTTTTTCATCTTTATAACAGCCTGTCAACTTGAAGAGAATAAAACTTCTAAAAAAAAAAAAGCATATTACCATTGTTATTTCTTTATCGTTCTTTTTTTTTTTTTTTCTATTATTGACTTGTTCAAAAAACAAAAGGTGAGGATTTTGTTTAGTATCAACAAAAGGACTTTGAAATAACAAATTTATTTTAAAAAATGCATTCTTTTATCCATTTAAGTTTCAAAATAAAAATGTTTGAAAGTTAATGGATCTGATGTCATTTGTTTCTATCTTGTTTTTTATTTTTCTTTTTATGTTATCTGTTATTCTGTAAACTTTGCCATTGGAAATAAAAATAAATATATATAAAATATATTAGAAACAAGAGATGTGATGGCCGAGGGGCTAGCCCTGGCGCTCGGGTTCTCACAGGTTTTCGGGTTCGAATCCTGGCGGTGGTGCAAAAAGATGCTTGTTGGTGGTTCAGAAACCACGTTAAACGGAAGGTCCCGGATCTGTTTAGCCTATATCGTGTGCGCAAGATGACAGTAGTAGTGACAAACCAAACCAAAATCGGTACCACAAGTTTCGGGTTCGAAATCACCCGTCGGTACCATGGATGTTTGTAGTGGTTCGGAATCCACTTTAAACTTAGGTCCCAGTCTAATAGGATCGCAGAGCGTTGTAGGGTAGTTTTTACTCGCGTCCGTAACCTATCTTCAAATTACACGTGCCCCCTGGGTAGTGCTAAGTAACAACTGTGCAGTCCTTAAGCTATGGATTGAAAGATTAACTGTCTCTGTATTTTGCAAGCTTGCTTTAGAACAACAACTTATAAAAATCTTTTACTTTTGAGACAATTTCTGTGAGCAAATTAAACTACAACTAGTAGAAGTCTGAAAAAAATCAATGAAATAAATTTTATTTTGGGTTGTAAGACATATTTTGATTATTGGCCAAAACCTGATTATTTTGTGACCAGTATTAAGAATATTCAATTAAATATGTAAATATTGCTATTTAAATTCAATTGAGGAATCCTTTTAATGAATATTATGATGCGTTACATTTTTTAATAAATATTACATTGATAACTTTAAATAAACTGAAAAAGTGGAAAATTAAAATATATTCGAATTTTTAATTCCTCTCTTCACATCATAATTTTTGTCTAATTTTTACAATGCAAACAAATAAATTAATAATATAGTCAATATTATTTTTTAAATATTTCTGATAAAAAGTTTGCAAAGCATTATGTTATGTTAATTTTTGTCATTTAAGTCAACTTTCAACCAAGCATTACAAAACCTAATTAAAATCATTAAAAAATTTAGCATTCAGTCATGTGCTTAGGAAGTAGTGTGAGCTCTTTTATCTTTTAAAAAATTATCAATATTTACACAGTTTTATGGAAGTTAAAGGAGGTTTTATCTCTAGAACTAAATTTCTACCGAAAATCATATTTTGTTTACGCTTATAAACTTCGTGTGCAGGTAAATAGGTACTATATTCATAACTAATTATTTAGTTTTAATTAATTTGCTTTTATAGTAAATATTAGTTTGCATCGTTTATTTGATATGATCGATGGTTCTATTTCTTTACAATATATCTACAGAACACTGTATTAAGCAGATTGAATTATTACATATTAAAAATTAACATAATATAACATTATGATTAATCTATCAATACTTGATCGTATATTTGCTATTTTAACCTACTTAAACCAGAGAGATAAATATTCAGTTGAGTAAAATGAATGCAAATGAATAAATTAATGGAACTTTAGATAGACTAAGAGATCATCTGATAGGTATACATACAAATGAAACAAGATTTTTATCAGTGATGTTAATCACAATCTGAATTTTTCCCCACTTTTAATAACACTGCTTCTTATATAGCATTATGACAATGCACAAATTCTCATTTAAGAGGAATTTTTTTTAAGCCCACACTATTTCAAATCATCAACCAGTAGGCTGAGAATTCAGGACATTAATTCTGTCCAGGAAATAGCTTTTTCATTTTATGCACATATTTGAAAATTTAGATTCCCATATTTTTCTATTAAATAAATTTATTATGTTTAAATAAATATAAATAATTTTATCCAGAAAATAAACAAATGATATTAGTTTATTCAAAATTCTTATAATAACAATTTAAATAGAAATTTTAAAAAAAAATATTTAAACCCACACATCATTGATTCAAATAACAATAAACAAGCTTTTATACTAGACAGTTTATAGTCTAGCGTCTGGTTATTAATGGGCAAGATTCCTGAAAAAAATTTATCCCACACCAAAATATTTTCCTACGAATTCCAATAATTACACTAAAAACCTATTCTGAAACTTGTCTTTTTTTAAATTTGTTTTGAAGTATTTTACAAAATATAATTAAATATCTTTAATTATAGTATCTATATATATATATATATAATCTTGCATCATAATTGATGTTCAATTAATTAATATATATATCTAGATAGGTAGATAGATACTATAATTACTTATAATCTATAAGTATTTAATAATATTCCGTACTAATCGAAATTTTTAATTATAGTATCATTTGAAAAGACTGTTTAAAATGTTAAAGTCGTATGGCATATCTATTAAATAAATTTATTGCAAAGGAAAAATCCAGAAAATATGCAAAAATATTAATTTTTATTATATTTCTATTAAATTAATTAATTTAAATTAATTATTAAACAATTTAAATAGAAATTTAAAAAAAAATATTTGAACCCACACAACCTTGATGCAAATAACGATAAACGAGCTTTCATAATAGACAGTTTATAGTCTTGTGTCAGGTTATTAATGTGGAAGATTCCTGAAAAAAATTACACATCAAAATATTTTTCTCCGAATTCCCACTAAACTTGTAAAATATTTCAAAACAAATCCAAAAAGACAAGTCCTAAGAAAATAACAATTTACACGTAGCGGGATTTAAGGTTCCATCTGTTTTTATTTACCAGCATCAAAGGCGAAAAACATTTCACCATCATCAGAAGTTCCGCACTGAGTCATTTATCTTAATCAGGAATTTCTTCAGAAGTCAATAAATATGAAAAATTCTGCAGAATTCTACCATCTTTTCCATTTTTTTTTTTCAATTTCATTGCACATCATCTATATTTATGTTGATTTTGATTATACCTATTGCGAGATGCTATTCATAATTTTGGTAAGAAGGAACTCGTAGATTTATGCAAAAGTTCTCCTCTTCTGAATAATAAGTAGAATTCTCAGTAGAAAGTTTGAAGTACTTATTTATTTCGGGTATTTTTTTTTTCATATTAAAAAGCCAAGAATCAAATACCCAGAAAAATTAATTTGACTCTCTACTTTTTAGAAATATTATTATATGTTCCATTTACTGAAAAGTATTAAGTTTCGATTGCTTTCATACTTGGTTTTCTTGGAAAACAGTTTGTAATTCTTAAAATTCCATTTTTAGTATAATGTTTTTTCCAGAGAAAGAATTTTCTCAGAATCATTTTCTTTCACCAATACATTAATCTTATTCATATTAATGTAAGAAAAATACTTTCTAAAAAAATTCCAATGTATTTAAATTATTCTTGTAGAAATCATAATCAAGACATTTTAAAAGAAAAATCTAATATTAATTTTAAACATGGATATTTAGGAGAAAAGTCCAGAGTTTTACGTTAAAAAAAATTATGTTTACAGTAAGTTCAAAATTAAATGTTTAAGTCTAAGATTAGTAGTTTATGTCCAAAATTTTGAAATGTGCAACTAGGACTATAAGATACTTAAATAATTTATATTAATGAAGTTATTTAAAATTTCTTTGAACACACCTGGTATTAAACACTGATAAATAAAGAAATAAATTTGAAGCACAAAAAATAAATTTGTTATTAAAAACTGATTTGGTTTGAAAGGTTTTTCTATAAATAATATTTTTAATAAGATAAAAGCAAATAGGTTCACCTGCTGTATATAACAGAATACCCAATGAAATATTTGAGAAATTTTTCCCAAATGCAAGAGTTTGGCATATTGATATTTATAGTTAAAATAATATTTCTAAGCAATCCCGTTAAAATATCGAAATGGAAAACAGGAACCGATATTTAAAGACTTGAATGAATTAAAAGAGAATCTTTATTGGAAAGAATGAAAAAAAGTGTGTTCTCAAAAATGTCATTTAAAGTTGTCATTAAAAGTTAATTAAAGATTAAATTAACGTCATTAAAATTTGGTTCAAATTATAAACAATTTTCATAACATAATTTAGATTGTAAATCCTAATTAGTCATTATTAGTAATAGAGTTTGTGATATATTTCTTGTTAATAAACTGACACAAAAATCTATTAATTTTTATGATCCAATTAGAGCTTTAATTGCATTTCTCCTTTTATCTGAATGTATTAATAGAAATTTATATACACATTATTATGAATATCTTAATGCTTATTTAACATAGAAAATTCTTAATTTCTTAAATATTTGGTTGGCTTAATACGAATTTAATTAAATTGGTAATTCCTTTTTTTCGCTCATTTTTTTCATTTTCATTCATTTATTTCTTCCAAAAACCGAAACAATGAAGCACATTTAACACTACAGGTGGTTTAATGTGCAACTCCCGGCAAATACGTTGTCATTTCGATTTAAAATATCACTGACAGCCGAATTCACTTTCTTTGTGCTGTTTACACGGTCATCTACACTCATGTCCATAAATTAAGGATAATTCAGAATCACACAGAAATTAAACTCTAAAATAAAAATTTCACCTAATTATCACACACATCTTGAAGAAGAATATGCAAATTACAGGAAACCACCAGATGGCGCGGATAGTACGTCACAATGACGAGAGTGTAAGAGAGGGGTATATAAGGAATGGTGGCAAAGAAGTTAAATTGTTCACAAGAGCTTTAAAAGCCTTTCAGTGCAACAACCGCATAGTTATGGCACAAAGGAAGCATTTGGATGATTTTTTACGTGGTAGAATTATCGGATGACTGGAATGTGGACGTACCCAGCTGGAAGTATCCGAGAAACTTGGAATCGCCCAGAGTGTCATCTCCAGGCTTTGGCAACGATTCCAAGATGATGGTAATGTGAGTAGATGTTACAGCACAGGTCGCTCCCGAGTTACAACGCCAGATGAGGACCGGTATTTAGCAGTTACTGCCAAAAGAAACAAACGGAGCACAGCATCAGACCTGTCTCGTCAGCTCTCTTCGGCTACCGGTACGACAGTTTCAAGGCAGACCATGTACAGACGCTTAGGACACATTGGTCTATATGCTCGTAGGCCTGTCAGATGTGTTCCACTTACCGCAACTCACTGTCGCCTGCGATTAACCTGGAGTAGAGAGCATGAATTGTGGACACCGCAACAGTGGTCTTGTGTGATGTTTTCCGACGATTCCAGGTTTAGTTTGCAGTCTGATTCTCGCCGGACTTTCATATGGAGAGCGCCAGGTACCCGTTACCACCAAGAGAACACCATTGAACGACACCGTTAAGGTGGTGCAGGATGGCTCGTTTGGGGAGGAATTATTCTTGGTTCCAGAACTGACCTGCATGTTCAGAGTGTAACGATGACAGGCCACATCTATCGGGATGTCATTCTGGAACAACATGTACGTTTGTTTCTGGGCGCCATGGGTGCTGAATTTCTGTTTATGGTTGACAACCTCACCGTGCAAACACTGTAGACGAATGCCTTCAATTGGAATTCAGACGAATGCCTGAACTTCATTATCCTTAATTTATGGACATGAGTGTATTTTTCTTACTTGAATTGAAGGAATGATAGTCAGAATTTTTCATATCATAAATAGTCTCCCAAAATTCACACAAACTTCATTTTAATCAGGCTGATGTTTTAATTAATCCACTTTAAACAGAATGTCCTGGTCTAATATGACTGTTGAGCATTGGGCGTTGGACTGACAACACTACCTCGTAAAAAACGAAACATCTGTCTTGAAGTCCGTCAGACGGCCTTGACCTACAATGGGTCTGTTGCGATACTGATGATGATGATATTTCAATATTGTTACGTCAATATTGATATATTGCTTTACTTTTTACCCAGTCAGCTGAATTTTTAAGGCGATTTTACAAACTGAATAGATTTCCAGGGACACAATTTTTAAAAATATTAAAAATAAAATAGTTCTTTCCGGAATTTTAGGTTCCTTTTTATTATCATTAAACACTTTTATTTTCGAATTCATCAAAATATATGATAATTTTAATTACCCCACATTAAATTTACATATTCATTTAAGTTACTCTCAAATCCCTTAACACAATTGTTATTTTTATTCATTTATTCCACAAGAGAAATATTGTTTTTGTTTATTTACTTCATTACATTAATTCAGTAGTAGTTATTATGCAAAAACACTTCTGCTTAAATAACTGCAATTAGTTTCTTAAAGATCCTTTCCTTACGCATAAATATTACTTAAATACAATGTGAGGCCATTTCTGCTATGAACAGTCCAGCTGCGAACACATAGAAAACACGAAAACCTGAGTTGAAAACGTGCTTGCAGAAAGGCATCTTTTCATGTGAATTTATGAGACTGGAAGTAGAAATGATTTCCTTAGAAGAGGAAAATTATGGAAATAGGAGTTGTCTTTATTCTTTTTAAAATAATATAAATACTCTAATTTATAAGAACAAAACGGGCCGGATGGCCGAGTGACTAGCGCTTTTGGGCTCGGTATCACAGGTTTCGTGTTCAAGGTCCTGCGTGCCATGGGATTCATGGGATATTATTCAAAAGTAAAATAAGTACTTTTCTCTTATTTTACAAATCATTCAACAAATAAATCTGATTATTAGCAACTTATTTCACTCTTAGAAATGGGCTTTGAAATCTAAGAAAATTTTTGTAAAAATATTTGTAATTGTCTTCATATTGTACAAAATTTATGTTATTGTACAAAAATTAAGTACTTTTCATCATCTATAGTACGACAGCCCAGAGTGAGCCAAGGCTTTCCTCTGAAGAGATTTCCATGCATTCCTCTGGGGGACCCTAATCCTCCAATTCTTAACCCCCGGTACAGCAAATTCCTTCTGCGTCTATCCATCGCACGCTGGGTCGTCCTCTTCCTCTTTGTCCCTGTGGCTTTGCCAAAAACGAGCCTTTTTACAGGATTTCAATCATCCATTCTAAGTATATTAGCAGCTCAATTAATCTATTGATATTAATAAATTTTATAATATCTGGGTCTTTATAGCATTTATAAATTTCAGCGTTGTACTGTCTTCTTCAACAATCACTTTCCTTAACACCTCCATGAATAATCCTTAAAATCTTCCGCTCAAATAGACCCAAATGGACCTCATCGGATCTTGCCAAAGTCCAAGTTTCAGAGTCATTGACCAAAATAGGTCTAATAAGGCTTTTATACATATAACAACAATTTAATTTTTTTGCTTATGAACTGTGATTTAAACAGTTTTCTTAACACAAAAGAGGCCTTCTTGGCAGACACAATTCTGTTTTATATTTCAGGTAAGATATTATTTTGGCAATTAACTTCTGATCCTAAGTATTTAAAACTAAGTACAAATTCAAAAGTGTAAGTACCTAAGATAATATTGGTTATCCTGACAAATATTTCTTGAGGAAAGCTTATATTTTATTTTAAGTTAGTACTTTTTCTCTTATATAACTAACAATTCACCAAATAAATCTTGGAATTAAAACAATAATTCACTTTTTAGAAATGACACCTTTGACATTTAAGAAATTGAATAAATTATGAAAACAAAAATTTTTCCAATAATTGAATCGCAGTTCATAATGATGTAAAAGCAAGACAGCAGTAATTACATTACGATTCTTCATGAGTTTGGCCTTAGAAGCATTATTCAATTTTTGCAATCGTATTCATTAAGTTATAATTACGTATTTTTATATGTTTTTGTTCTTTTTAAGATAAAAATTTCGATAACTTTTGATCAATAAAGGATTATTTAAAAAGCTAATGGAATCTTTTCAGTTTAAGGAAAATTTCTAGATTGTAGCATATGTTAAGTAACTGAGTATTAAAATCAAATTAAGGAATCTGTCTGACAAGAATAAAATTAAACAATGCTATCGAATCACTTGATTGCCTCAAAGAAAAAACAATTAGTTGTTTAATTTTTTTTTAAACATAGAAAGGCCTTTTAAGTATCTAACTCAATCTTGTGAAGTGCTAATTTTTCATTCTAAGTATGTCAACGAACACAAATTCAATTATATATAATTTTTATTTAAAAGATCTTTTCTTGCAGATGTACACCAAAGTAAAATAAAATTCATTAAGCTTTAGTAATTGAGGCATGGTATTGAAATGATAAAAATATATGTTATTTTTTATGGTAAATGCATGACAATTTTTAGATTCAATACTATAAGTTGTTTGAGAAATTGAAGGTCTTTTTGAATGAACTCTAGGGTACATAAAGAAAATATTACGCAAAACTACGCAGAAAAATGCGTAGTATTACTCTATTAATTTACATATTTGTTAATACTTTTCCTCCTCAGGTATAAGCAATATTTTTAGAAAACTGACATTCCATGTTAAGTTCTCAAAAATCTGTAAAACACCAATGTAAGTCATAATCAATGTAAATCCTAACAAGATAAATTATTCGTTAATTCGTTATTATTAAGATAGTGTCTCTAAGATGCAAGGCCTAGCTGACGTTTACATAGAAGGATAAAAGTTTTACCATCTTAGAAGTATAAATATTTTCAATAAGTGCTAAATATTTTCAATACATGTTATGTGTTTTCGGGCCTGGATCCAGTGTCTGGCGCTCGGTGCCACAGGTATCGGGTGTGAGTCTCGGCTCCGTCCTGGATGTTTGTAGTGGTTCAAAAATTGCCTTTAAACCGTAGGTCTCGGTCTCATACGATTGTAGAGCGTAGGGCTGACAACCCTACTCTGTAAAATATCTCCCGTGTCGAAATGTGCCAGTAGACAGATGCCTTGGCCCACCACAGGCTGTAGTACGAGTTCGTTATTTAGTTAAGTATTTTCAACAACAAATTCACACTTCACCTTGAGGACCATTCAAATGTTTTTATTGAATTTTACCAAACTTTTTAAATAATATTTAAACACTTTTTCAAAATCATCATACACTCTGGCAACACCGAATATAACGGATATTAAGTAGTTTGCTAATAAAAACTCGCCAATAGTTGTTGATAGCTTCTTTTAGTATTGTAATCAAATTTCTAATACAAACAAATATGTCCAGTAGAATGGAAAGGTTTCAATACAACTTAAAATGTTTGTAATAGAAAAGATAAATGTTATACTTTTTATTTCTTTTCAATGATCATTTTATGTAATGTTATAACAAAGAAATAGAATCCCCGTTGATAAGTTTTTAGAAAAACCATTTTTATCTGTAAGTTTTAGCGATCTACAGAAAATTGTAGTAGATTTTGAAGAATTTGAACGTTAAATAAAAAATAAAATGTAATCTGGAATTAAATTTCCAATACAAAATAAAAATACAAATATCCATTAGAATGAACGTAAGGTTCCAAAACAAAAATATAAGAATAAAAAAATTGGAATTTTTTTTTTGTCGGTATGGATTAGATTTTAAATAGAAATTTGGTGACCTTTTCTGATTTCAAGAATCTCGTTGACAAGTACATTTAAGCAGTTTTTCTGAATATTTTGGTCTTTTGTAAGTCCATCATTATTAAATGATATTGTTTAAGTGGTGACTAAAAGTGAACTCAACTTCCTGCAGATATATTAATTGATATCATTAATGGTGTAAAAATTATTTTAATAATGAAATATATTTTTGTAACAATATTGCAATATGCCAAAAGTTTCTTCAATATTTCTCTCAGTTTCAGTTCTAGAAATTCTTGTATATTACTTTTTTTAAATGAAAAGGTTTCAAAATAACTAAAAGATTCAAAATAGAAGATAAAAAAAATGTGTAACTTTTTCATTTTTTCTTCAATGTACATTGCTTGCAATCAGTTCTAACAACGAAATGGAATCCCTTTGATAATTTATTTAGAAAAACAATTTTTATTTGTTAATTTTATCGATCTAGAGAAACAAATGTGGTATATCTTAAAGAATTTGAACATTTGATGCAAAATAAAATCGATTCTGTAATTAAACTTCCAATGCAAAATAAAAATAAATATATCCATTAAGAATGGACGTAAAGTGCCTAAACAACTTAAAATATTCAAAATAGAAAATTGAAAAATAATAAAGTGGAACTTTTAAATATTTTTTTTTTATCAGTATGCATTAGATTTTAAAGAGAAATTTTGTGACCTTTTCTGTTTTCGAGAATCTCGTTATCAAGGACATTTAAGTAACTCTTCTAACTGGTTAAGTCCTTTGTAAGTCCATCATTATCAAATGGTATTGCTTACAAATGATAATGAAAAGTGAATTCATTTCTTACAAACTCTTGCAGATATATTAACTGATACAGTTAATGGTGCAAAATTTATAATAATTAAATATAATTTTGTAACAAAATTTGCATTATACCAAAGATTTCTTTGACATTTTTGCCACATTTCTCACAAATCCAATTTCAAGGAATCCTTGTCTTTTGCTTTTCTAATATTAGAACACTACCATGCATTGCAGTACTTGAAAATTGCAACAAGTACCGTGGTGCTAACTGCTTTCACTTAGCAAGAGATGCTTCACACACTGGAAGAGAGACACTAAAACCATCCATGCGTGCAGAAGACTTAATTCCGCTTTCAGCGTTTTCATCTCCATGGACGAATTATTTTTGGAGGCAAAATAATTCGTTCTAAAATAATGGACTATTTAACGCGTGGTGCAAAAATCGTTAATGGAAGAGTGACAAAGAAATTCCAATTCAGTGAAATTAGGTCACTGTTAATTCGAATATCACATTCATTCACTACAGTTTCCTCCACACAAAGGACTTGTATTCGAAAGAGAATCTTAATTTTGAAAACGGAAAAGGTTCTTAATTTGAGTAATCTTATTCGAAGCTTAATTCAGTTCCAAGTTGGTGACGCAATTTCTTAACAACGATGCAAATAAAATCCTGCAATTCCACTTACAAAATGATAAGACATTGTGAACTATTTTTAAGGAAGCAAAACGAAACGCAAATCATTGTGAAATCCAAGGATTATTTATACACACCAATAATTATTCCGTTATAAATAATGTTTAATGGGGTTTGAACATTTCATGTGTTTAATAGAATGTTAAAGCGACATCCAACTTATACACGTTGCATAAAAAGATATTTAAAATACATATTTTATTAATTATCACTTATATTTTTCCATTATGTGTTTATGCTTATATGAGTCCTAAATTTTTATTGTCTTTATTTTCATAGATTTGCTTCAAAATTCTAATAAATAAGACTTTTTAAAGAGTAAAATTGTCAAATTAGTGAATAGAATTTAAATTTTTAATGATGAGCTAATTTATTAAAACCTCGAATTAAATTATATTATTATTTTCTACTATTTAAGTATCCTGTAATAGAATTTAAAACTAATTTTGGTGAGCTTCAATTTCAAATATTCCACTCTTTGAGTTATCTATTTTCATCTTTAAAAAACAAAAATTAATGATGAAATATATTTTTGTAACAATATTAACATTATGCCAAAAGTTTCTCCTAAATTTTTCACAGTTCCAAGTTCTAGGGATTCTAGGGTGTTGCTTTTCTAATATTAGAACACTATAATACATTCCAGGGCTTGAATATTACAACAAGTACCATGGTATCAACTGCTTTCACTCAGCAAGAGATGCTTCACACAGACTAATGGAAGAAAGGCACTAAAACCATTCATGCGTGTAGAAGACTTAATTCCTCTTTCAGACTTTTCCTCTTCATGAACGAATTATTTTTGGACCGAAAATAATGGACGAATTAATATGAGGTGTAAAAATTGTTAATGGAAGAGTGACAAAGAAATTTCACTTCAATGAAATTAGGCCTCAGTTATTCGAATATCATATTCACCCATTACAGTTTCATCCACATAAAGGACTTGTACTCGAAAGACAATCTTAATTTTGAGAATGGAAAAGAATCTTCATTGAAGTAATCTTATTCGAGGTGTAATTAATTCATTTCCAAGTTGGTGATAAAATTTCTTAACAACGATGCAAATAAAATCCTTCAATTGTACTTACAATATAATAAGACAATGTGAATTATTTTATGGAAGCAAATCGAAACGCAAAACATTGTGAATTGCAAGGGATTATTTATCCACACCAATAATTATTCTGTTATAAAGAGTGTTTAATAGAATAAACGCAAAACTGTTTGTTTATAATAGTGTGAAAAGCAAAACACTGCGAAATCTAAGGATTATTTATCAACATAAATAATTATTCTTTTATGAATAGTGTTAATGGGATTTTGTTCATTTTATGTGTTTATTAGAATGTTAAAACGACGTGCAACTTATACATGTTACATAAAAAGATATTTAAAGTACATGTTTTTATTAATTATCACTTACATTTTTCCATTATGTGTTTATGCTTATATGAGTCCTAAAATTTTAGTCTCTTTATTTTCATAGATTTATTTTAAAAATCCTAATAAATAAGGCAGAACGAGTAACATTGCCAAATTGAGGGAATACAATTTAATTTTTTATAATGAGCTAATTAATTGGAAACTCAAATTAAATTGTAATATTATTTTCGACTATTTGATTCATCTGTAATAGATTTTAAAACTAGCTGTGGAAATCTTTAATTTCAAATATTTTGTTCTTGTATGATCTATTTTCATCTTTAAAAAACAAAAATTAATAATGAAATATATTTTTATAGCTATATTTCCATTATGCCAAAAGTTTCTCCAATATTTCTATCAGTTCCAAGTTCTAGGAATTCTTGTGAGTTGCTTTGCTACTATTAGAACGCTACAATACATTTCAGTGCTTGAAGATTACAACAAGCAACATGCTATCAACTGCTTTCACTCAGAAAAGAGCCTTCGCACAAACTAATGGAAGAGAGACACTAAAACCATCCATGCGTGCAGAAGACTTAATTCCTCTTTCAGCATTTTCCTCTCCATGGACGAATTATTTTTGGACAGAAAATAATTCGTTCGAAAATATTGGACGAATTAACGTGTGGTGTAAGTATTGTTAATGGAAGAGTGACAAAGAAATTTCACTTGAGTGAAATTAGCCCTCAATTATTCGAATATCCCATGTACCCATTACAATTTCATCCACATAAAGGACTTGTATTCGAAAGAGAATCTTAATTTTGAGAACGCAAAAGGATCTTCATTTGAATAATCTTATTCGAAGTTTAATTCCCTTCCAAGTTGACATAATTTCTTAACAACGATGCAAATAAAATCCTTCAATTTTACTTACAATATAATAAGACATTGTGAATTAATTTTAACAACACAAAACACTGTGAAATTCAAGAATTATTTATCCACATCAATAATTGAAGAATTTTATTTTATTTTAGTAATTAACATTCTAAAAATGAAAACATTTTTTTCGCGCAAATTCAAATAACGTCTGTTATGAAAACCTTAATTATGTCAACAGCATTAAAAATAAAATTATTATTTGATAATCAAATAAAAGTTATTAATAAATTAAAAATCATTGTTTGTTTCGAATTTTCGTGATTGGCAACATCATAAAAATTTTTTATTTTTGTATCAGGCCGACATACGTTATAAGAACAATCTCAGAATAATCAATAATTTTAGAGTAATCAGAATATCAATTATTCGAATAAATATTTAGAAGAATTTATATTTATGTTCTTTATTTACCATAATTAAAAAATTCTGCAAATAACTAATAAAGTAGAAATAAATAGTCATTATATTGTTCCAATAAGGAAATTATGGATTTCTCTAGAGTATTGTAACGCTAAAGAAATTGGCGAAATACTTCGGGTTGCAAGATTGGCGACTTCCTCAGGGGTACACTATTCTAGATTTCAACCTTTTCCATATGTGTTAATGCTTATACGAGTCCTAAAATTTAACTCTTTTATTTTCGTAGATTTTTTTAAATATCCTAATAAATAAGACTAACTGAGGAGTAAAATTGTCAAATTGGTGAATACAATTTAAATTTTAATGATGAACTAATTCATTGAAAACTCGAATTAAATTATATTATTTTCTACTATTCGAATAATTTGGAATAGAAATTAAAACTAATTTTGGAAAGCTATAAATTTAAATATTCCACTCTTGATTGATTAATTTGCATCTTTAAAAAAAAACATTAATTTCAACATATAAAATTTTGCCTTGCAGGAATGTATTTATTAGACAATAACATGTTAAGTTTGCATGATAGTCAAAATTTGACAAAAACAAAAAATCAACCTATTCAACAAACAGTTTTATGATAAATTTTATGCCATTTTCATAATATTACTAATATTTAAAACGACTCCTAGAAAATATGTTTATTTACTCATATATCCAGCAAAAAAAGCATAAATAAAAAACTATAATCTTGAAAAAAATAAATAAAAATAAAAGTAAGCATCTAAATATTACTATTTAAAAATCATAAAAATGAAGAAATCTTACGATATACCTATACATGAAACATAGTTTTTCATATTTATGATCCAGACGATTGTAGATGGGTTTTTTAAAGTTAGATATTTCTTAAAAAGATAACTCTAAGATTTCCCGATTATTTTTCTTTTAATTTTTTTAAAATTATTATCTGGTAATTAATTAATCAAAATCATGAAAATTCTTTACCAAATTATTTATAAACAGTAATTTTTAGAATAAATTATTACATAATAGCAATATAAATATATCACAATACAATGTATTATTTAAGACAATACAATGTATTATTCATAACAATGTAGTATATTATTTATGACAATATAATGTCTATAGAGATAGATTTGCACAAAAATATCAATGTTCAATGGTTTGTATAAAAATAAAACCGGAAGAAAATACATTTATTATTTATATTTTCAGAATCTTGATTTTCTATCTGTATATTTTTTCTCTACAAAAAAAATGCCTAAATATTATTGTTTAAGATTATTTTTAAGCTTTTACTCAAATTTAACAAATCATATTTAAGCATAGCTGATTTTTATTTATTGCCTTGAAAATGTGTTTCAGGGTAAACATGGCAGTATAAAATCAAGTTCATTTGCCGGTTTACAATGATTAAAAAATCTAAACAAATGAAAACCTCAATACCTAGAAAATCGAAATGGGTTCCCAAAATTCGAGGAAAGCATCTTTCATTTTAATGTAGTACACGATTTTATCGAAATGCAACTTACTATACATTTATCTTCACTATCTGACATCTCGTGGTGAATGATTTCCATCTCTAATAATCATCTACGGAAGTGAAGCAGAAATTTTATCTCCAGAAAAGAGTTTTTGTCCGGGCCAGTGGATGTGTCATGGCGTAATGATGACTGCCATCGGAATTGCAAACAGAGGCTAAAAATAGCACTTATTGATAGGATTTGATGACCCTATATTAATTTCACTAGAATAGAAAATATTATTTCGGTACTGTTTGCCCCGACTGTTAGGCTATGCCGCTAGACTCTTGTATCTCTGTCTCGTTTTCCTTTCTACTACTGTGCCCAAAAAATGAGACCAATTACTATTTTGTTTTTCAAACACTCTTTATTTATTCTTCCAAATTTATTTCATTGTCTTTGAAGTAATCCCCTCCGGACACAATGCACTTATGCCAACTTTTTTTCCAATCATCAATGCATGCTAAAAAGTCATCGGCGGGGATGGCCTTCAAAGCGAGCGCCGATTCAAGTTGAATCACTTCAATCGACTCAAAATGTTATCCACGGAGTGGTATTTTGAGTTTAGGAATATCCAGAAGTCGCACGGTGCGAATACGGGGTTGTGGAACGACATCGATTTCATTTTTGGCGAAAAAGTCACGAAGAATCAATGCAGTGTAAGTTGGCGCATTCAATGATTTCGGTACCAATCGAAATTTGTCGCGTTTGAGGCCCAAAATGGAATTGACTACTACTGTGCCCAAAAAGTAAGACCAATTTTTATTTTTTTTTCAAAAATTCTTTTTACTTATTCTTCCAAATTTATTTCATCACCTTCAAAGTAATCCCCTCTGGACACAATGCATTTATGCCAACTTTTTCTCCAATCCTCAATGCATGCTAAAAAATCATTGGCCGGGATGGCCTTCAAAGCGCAACAAAAGTTAATGCAAAAATTTAATGCATATTCAGTAGTATATATTTCGTGTTTTTATAAAAATTTTATAGAAGGCTTTATTTATCTGAGTAAGAAAAATACAGTTTAACATATCATGTCTTTCAACAAATATTGGCGTCACATGCGAAGCATTCAATAACGAATTCTCAACTATCTATTATAGTAAATTATATATAAGAAATTAGCATATGATATTTACAAGGAGTTTAAAGTCATAAATTCGTTTTATATTATTTATTTAGCAGAGATGCTTTTCCATATGTGACATGGAAAATGCTCCTTAAAAATCAAAACATCCTATCTGGTAAAAGTGTAGCCTCTTAACAATTATTTACTCAAAGATTGTATAAATAGCCTCCTTCTTCTCAAAAATTACATAAAAAAAGCCATATTTTTGAAAATTGCAAAAATAGCAAAATTTTTGGAAGATTACATAAATAAGATCCTTCTTCTATGATTATTATATAAATAGTATCTTTCTTCAGCAAAGTTTACATAAATAGCTACATTTTTTGATGACTGCATGAAAGGCCTACTTCTTCTAATGATTACATAAATAACCTCCTTTTTTTTTACAGATTGCATAAATAGTCCCCTTTTTTGAAGATTTCATAAATAGTCTCCTTCTTCTGTAAAGATTACATAAATAGCCACATTTTTTAATATTACATAAATAAGCTCCGCCTGCTATAAAGATTACATGGGCCTTGTGGCCAAATGCCTAGCGCTATGGCCTTTGGTACTATAGGCTCCCGAATAGAATCCTGGGTGTGGCACGGATGTTTGTGAGTGGTTCGGAATCCACTTTAAACTGTAGGCCCCAGTTGGTTTAGCCCTCGTGACAGTGACAGTAGAGCGACAAACCAAACCAAATCTATAAAGATTACATCAATAGTCTCTCTTCACCAAAGATTACACAAAAGACCTCCTTCTTCTGTAATGATTACATAAATTGCCTCCTTTCTAAAGATTACATAAATAGCCTCCTTTTTTAAAGATTGCATAAATAGTCACCTTTTGAAGATTACATAAATAGCCTCCTTCTTCTCTAAATATTACATAAACAGCCTACTTGTAAAAGATTAAATAAATATTTTTCATATTGGTTAATAATGGCTAAATATTATATTGGCCAATAATCGCACATTTTTCTTTTCGTTTTTTATGTCGTGAATAGTTTGAACTAATTTATTTTTAAATTTCTCTATTGAATAGTTTACGAATAATAAACTTTAAAATGATTAACAATGAATAAGCTATAAACTAATAAACATATTCTGCATTTACATAAACGAGATATATCAATAGAAAAGATTACTACGATATATTAATAGAACATAAAATTGTTAATGTTACACAATTAACTTATATTAAAATAATAAAAGGTTTAAAAATATTTTTCAAGAATATTTTAAAGATCTTTTTTTTAAACGATAAGTAACAAGATTAAGTAATTTAGAGTCTAATTTTACATGCCCAGAATAGTAACATACCTTCGAAGTGCTCTGAAAATTAGTGACTGCAACTAATTTGAGCCCCTAATTGTCTTTCCGTGAAAAGAATGATTAATAATATTCGAAAGACAGGCTTCAGGGATATTCCACCCATTAAAGCACGGTGCCCAACTTTTAGATACGCAGGCTGATTCTTACGCACTTTGAATAATTAAACATATTGGGCAGTTCAGGGTTCCGGAAGCGTAAGTTTTCTACATGGAAAATCACGAAGTATCCCGATTAATATAACAATCCATAAAGAATAGAGCCGAATCTTTTCGGTTCACGGAAAACCGTAGCAATCAATATATGAATATTGCAAGAAATGGGGCCTGATGGCTTGGCGGCTAGCGCTGTGGCGCTCGGGGCCATAGGTTTCGGATTCGAGTCCCGGGGGCCATAGATGTTTGGTTTGTCCAAACATCCATGGTTTGTGCCATGGATGTCCCAATCTAATATGACTGTAGAGCATTGGGCGTAGAACTGACAACCCTACCCCGTAAAAAACTCCTATCTTGAAATCAGCCAGTAGGTAGACGGCTTGGCCCACCTGTTTGTAGTGGTTTGGTATCCATTTTAAACCGTAGGTCCCGGTCTAATATAACTGTACAGCATAAGGCTGACAACCCTATCCAGTACAAAGAAGCCATCTCCTGTCACGAAATCTGCCAGTAGGCAGCTCACCATGGCTCACCATGTGGCTGTTGCGCCAATATGAATACTTATGATACTTATAATTCTGTCCATGCTTTTTTGTTATATGCACATATTTGAAAATTAAGATTCACAATATTTTATATAAATTATATGTAAATTTTGCTTTTTTAAGTTATAGCAGTACATGAACTAAAAATCCATAGCAAGTCGTGTATTTGGTCTGTTTTTTCCATGATTAACATTAAGCCTCTTTCTATAATACGAATATTTATAGAGTGATGTGGGGGGTAGTGTTACTCGCGTCCGTAGCATATTTTCAAGCTACATGACCCCCTGGTTAGTGCTAAATGAGTAACAGCGTTGGTCGGTGCAGCCCACGCGACATGCTTTCTTCAAGGCTAGTTTGTATTGGGCAGCTCGCAGAGAAATGGTCAATACAACCCAGTCCTCCACGTAATTAAATATATAGATATAGATATTAAAAGATATTTAATTCTGAACTTTAAAGATTAATAAATTAGGTAAATATGTAATCTAGGATTAAATAAGAAGCTAGAATTAAATAACATTATGTCGAGGAATTCTAAAAGGAAAGTACATTTACAACAATCAGCAAAATTATGAGGCAAAATTTACTCATTCCAAAATGTTATTAATTTTCAAACTTTTAATGATTAAAAAAAAAAAAAAATTTTTATTGTGATTAAAATCTGCTCTGAAATTATGTTTCTCCCCTATTACACAGAGATGTTTGAATTTATTTGGATTTAATACTTATTTAATATTTGAATTTAAAATTGGACTATTGCCAATTATGTTCTTTACAATGTAAATCCATGTATCTTTTCAATACTTGGCTTCAAGTAATATAACCAGCTATTTATATTTGAAAAAATTCTTGTAAGGTATTCTTAACCACTGACACAAAAGTATTTAGCATATTCAAGTCATCCAGGTTCGCACCATGAGGATACCTGTCCTATAGGGGCCTGATGGCGGAGTGACTAGCTGTCTGCCTGTTTTGAGTTCGAGCCAGTGTGATGCCATGGATGTTTATAGGGGTTCGGAATCCACTTTCAACCGTAGGTCCCGGTCTAATAGGATCATAGAGCGTTGTCGGGGGGATAGTGTGACTCGCGTCCGTAGCCTATCTTCAAACTACACATGCCCCCTGGATACTGTTAAATGAATAACATCGGTGCAGCCTTTTTCTGCACTACCAGATGCATTGGAATAAAAAATAGGTTGCCTATTATACACCCATGTCCATAAATTAAGGATAATTCGAATCACACAGAAATTGAACACTAAAATAAAAATTACACCTGTAGAATTATCACACACATCTTGAAGAAGAATATGCAAATTACAGGAAACCACCAGATGGAGCGGATAGTACGTCGCCGAGAGTGTAAGAGAGGGGGTATATAAGGAATGGTGGCAAAGAAGTAAAATTGTTTACAAGCGCTTTAAAAATGCCTTTCAGTGCAATAACCGCATAGTTATTGCACAAAGGAAGCATTTGGATGATTTTTTACTTGGTAGAATTATCGGAAGACTGGAATGTGGAAGTACCCAGCTGGAAGTATCCGAGGAACTTGAATCGCCCAGAGTGTCATCTCCAGGCTTTGGCAACGATTCCAAGATGATGGTAACGTGAGTAGATGTTACAGCACAGGTCGCCCCGAGTTACAACGCCGAATGAGGACCGGTATTTAGAAGTTACTGCCAAAAGAAATAGACGGAGCACAGCATCAGACCTGTCTCGTCAGCTCCCGGTACGACAGTTTCAAGGCAGACCGTGTACAGACTCTTAGGGCACATTGATCTATATGCTCGTAGGCCTGTCAGATGTGTTCCACTTACCGCAACTCACTGTCGCCTGCGATTAACCTGGAGTAGAGATCATGCATTGTGGACACCGCAACAGTGGTCTTGTGTGATGTTTTCCGACGAGTCCAGATTTAGTTTGCAGTCTGATTCTCGCCGGACTTTCATATGGAGAGTGCCAGGTACCCGTTACCACCAAGAGAACACCATTGAACGACACCGTTATGGTGGTGCAGGATGGCTCGTTTGGGGAGGAATTATTCTTGGTTTCAGAACTGACCTGCATGTTCAGAGTGTAACGATGACAGGCCTCATCTATCGGGATGTCATTCTTTAACAGCATGTACGTTTGTTTCGGGGCGCCATGGGTGCCTGAATTTCTGTTTATGGATGACAACGCCCGTGCGCAAACATTGTAGACGAATGCCTTCAATTGGAGGATATCACCCGTAAGGATTGGCCAGCATACTCACCGGACATGAATCCAATAGAGCATGTGTGGGATATACTTGGCCGACGAATTGCAGCCCGTCAACCCCCTCCCACCTGTCAACCGGAACTTCGGAGGGCATTACTTGATGAGTGGTGTAATATTCCCCAAGATCAGATTGATAATTTGATACTCAGCATGCCTAGGCGTTGTAAGGCCTGTATTGCATCGTCCGGGAGACGTACTCCATATTAACCATCATACTAACCATGTTATACTGTTTTTTGTAAATAGGTTCTTTTTTAAATTTGCTCCAGGGAGTAAAAATCGCAATTTTTATTAATTATGTGAAACATATAGCATCTTTTTTGCTCTTTACCTTTTGTTTAATAAATAGACTTTACAAATAAGTCAAATTTGTTTTTGCTTCTGTCTCTTTCTTTGCCTGAACTTCATTATCCTTAATTTAAGGACATGAGTGTACTACATTCACAAAAATAAAATTTGTGTAGAGTAATTTCGAAAAGTAATCAATTAACATTTGTGCTATACGTTTGTGCAAAATCTATCCTGAAATTTCTTTATCTGAAGAACAGCATCTTAACCTCTTGGTTTCTCTTACAGCTTAAACCATGCCATAGTGCAAATAGATGAGTATCTACTAAATATGTTGTACTAAAGCAGCTGGCAATACAGAGACAGTTAATCGTATATTACATCGCTGGGTTGAATCTATTTGACTTGATCGGTAGTCAATTTTCTATGCGATAGCTGGTTGTACAAAAAAATATGTATAGCTTAATAATATCATAAAATTTCTTTTCTTTTTGTACTACAAAAAAAAAAAAATTTAAAATTGTAAATTACTGCATAAAATTTATTTAATCAAGTTTCTTATCCAACGAAAGAAATTATTAATTTTAAAAAGTTTATTATAGTATTTATTCATGATTCGTTTTATTATGATTCGTATTTATATATCGTATTCATTCATGATTCGTATTCGCATTCATATAACGTATTCATTCATAATTCGTATTCGTGTTCATATATCGCATTTATTCATGATTCGTTTTATTATGAATCGTATTCATGTATTTACTTATTAGATTCGTATTCGTATTCATATATTTAATTAATGATTCATTTTATTATGATTCGTATTTGTATTATGATTCGTATTCATATATCATTTATTTATTTATAAATCATATTTTTATTATGATTCCTATTCGTTTTGTGATCCGTATTCATATATCGTATTTATTTATGATTTGTATTCGTATTATGATTCTTATTCATATATTATATTTAATCATGATTCGTATTCATATATCGTATTTATTCATAAGTTTTATTTTATTCGTATTTATTCAAGATTTATTCAGTGCAACAATTTTTATATTGTCCTCACACCTTAATTTGAAAAAAATTAATTTATTAATTGAACACAAAAATAATAAAAAAAATAAGTTAAAATTATTATAACTATATTGCAATAAAATGTCTTTCCTAAAGAACACAAACAATTTTTCCTTTTTTTTTTACTTGTTTCCTTTCTAGATGGTATCATAATAAAATTTCGTCTAGACATCTTAATGATAAAAAAATATTCTGCGCATTATTTATTGCTATTATATTAGCAGAATTTAATTTTTTTCTCATTTAATACTAACAATCGAACAAAATATGATAGCATTGAACTCTAGAAAGTTTTTTTTTTCCCGAAATCATGTAATTCTGGAAAATTATTACCATTTTCTTTTTCTCAATTCTCTCATTAGGAAATTCTGAAACTCCAATAATTTTTCTTAGCTCCAAAAAAAGAAAAGATGATTCTGTATATTCCAGTAAAACACTGATTAATTTAATTATCTCATTTACGGTTACAGTAAAATTTTCACATAATCGATGATTACAATTAAAATATATTTTTTTATTTATATTCATCTGATCTCGAAGATTAAGCGAACAAAAGTGTATAAACAATATAAAATAAACTGAATATCATTAAATAAATTTTTCTTAACAAAATGCTGTTTTTGAAATAAAATTGTAACTACTTAATAAAAAGTAAATTTTAATCTTTAATTATTAATTTCGGAAATTCCACATATAACTTACAATCAATGATTTAAATATGACTTGTTGAATAACCCTGCTTCCTCTTACACACTCGTTTACAGACTCTCACCCGGAGAGGGAAGTATATTTCGAGCGATCCTGCGCGTAGCCCGAGTTTCAGTTTTTCGGCTCGAAGAGAAATTCTTCCACGTAGCTATAATTATCTGTCTTTTACTTTGAATTTGTTAAATATTGTTGGTTTCTAATTGTATGTGTATGGTATTTCGACGTCTCCAACCTGTTGGCCAATTGATTAGCACTCTAGCCTTTGGTACCACAGACTTCAGGTTCAAATCCTGGCGATGGAATGGATGGTTGTGAGTGGTTCGGAATCCACGTTAAACTGTAGGTCCCGATCTAATTAGCCTAAAATGTGCACAAAATGACCATAGAGCGACAAACCAAACCAATCCCCTACCTGTACCTTAAGTATTTCAATCCAACCTTACCCATTTGCAATCTGGGTCCACAGTACAGCAACAGTACTGGGTCCACAGAACACTACAAAAGAAATTTTATTATGTTTAATTGCTCTTATTCTTTTCGTATTAGACTTTTTCGTCATAAAAATTCTAAACTTTGTTCATTTGTAATAAATAGAACGTTAGATATTTATAGTAGAAAGAAAAATATTTCTTTTTAAAATGTTTTTATCTTACAAATCCACTAAATGATTTATTTTTTATTGATTTATTTATGAATGGTTTTAATTAAAGTTATTTTCAACTGCTTTATTTATTCATAACTTATATTGCTTAAATTTAATTCAGCGAAAGTATTTAAAGCGTATATCGAAACATACATTCAATCTTTACACTTTTAAATGAAATTATACATCCTCAAAAATTAAGAGCACAAAATGCACATCTGAGATGAATATACAATGTCATACTTCGCTTCATATTGTTATTAATTACGAGTATTTGAACAATAATTTATTCAACACTTTTGCTCTAAAACGATAGATTTCTTCTATCCTTACATAATAAATTATAAGCCATTTCCAAATGCAGAATTCTATCTATATATGTTTACAAATAAAAATTTAAACCCTTTATATATTTTATTGAACATAGTAGAAAATTAAAAGAAACAATTTTCAGATGTGAATTTTAAATTAAGTAAATATGAAAAGGAAAAGAATTTTTAAAATATTGAAATCTACCCTAAAGATTTTAATTAATCTTTATATAGATTATTAGCATATACTAACATGCATTCAAATATATCTTTTTTTTTTGTACTTTTAAACTTATACAAAAATCTTGATTACTTTATTCATTTCTTTACACTTTTAAGAGGAAAAAAAAAAGAAATGAATAGCCTAATTAAGATTTTCTTATTACTTGGTAATAAATAGAACCTTAGATATTTATAATAGAAAGAAAAATATTTTTATCAAAAAAAAAAAATTTTTATCTAGCAATTCCACTAAGTGTTTTATTTAATTATCAATGGCTTTAATTAAAAGTTATTTTCAATTGCTTTATTTATTAATAACTTATATTGCTTAATTTAATTCAACGAAATTATTTAAAATGTATATCGAAACATATATCCAATCTTTACACTTTGAAATTTTATATTCTCAAAACGGAAGATCACAAAAAAAAAAAAAAAAAAACATATGAGATTAATGTATAATGCAGTACTTCTTCTTCATACCTTCATTATTAATTACCAATATTACAACAATTATTTTTTATCACTTTTTGCTGTAATAAGCTTTATAAACAGGTTTCATCCATCATAACATAATAAAGTAATAACCATCTTTTAATGCTGAATTCTATTTACAAATAATAAATTAAAACATTTTTATTTGAAAACTAAAAGCATTCTGGAAACTTGAAAGAAATAATTTTTAAATGTGAATTTTAAATTAAGTAAGTATGAAAAGAAAAATTTTGAGTATTGAAATCTATTATAAACATTAGTCAAAAAACATGCGCTCAAATATAGCTTATTTTATGTTCTTTTTTTAAATTTATACAAAATTCTTGGAATACTTTATTCATTTCTTTAGATGTTTCAGGAGAAACAACTCTAAAGAAATGAATAGCGCAATCATGATTTTCTTATTACTTGGTAATTTAATAGAACCTTTAGATATTTATAATAGATAGAAAAATGTTTTTATAAAAATATGTTTTTCAAAACAAATTTCCATACTCAAAATACTATATTTTATTTCATATTCTATCATTTTTATTCTTGTATTAATCTTTAATTTTGAACATTTCGATTTATTTTCTTTATCATTATAGGGAAAATGCAAAAACACATTATACTATATTCTCTAAAATTTATCATCTACAGAAACGAACAGAAATAGTTATATGCAAAAAGCTTTTAACTCATGGAAGTTTTAAATTTCTATGAAGATCATTTTCAGTTTTATGTTCCTTAATGTTTTATAGATTATTTAGTTTTATGTCGAGAAAAAGAAGTTTAGATGGATACATTATAACTAATAATTATCATGTTCAAAACTCATTTTTTTTTAATTCATCACAAAATTAATGCATTGAAATGTAGCCTTATTCCAAAACCACAATCGCAATTCAAACTAAGCATTGTTTGATTCAATTCACAAGCAAAGTTACATGATTATTAAAAACATTTTAATTCGTTAAATCGTTTTTAGTTTTATTTTCCGTAATGTTTTAGCTATTATTTTTTTATGTAGAGAAAGAAATATGGATGGATTTATTTTGACAAGTAATTATGCTCAAAGAATGTATTTTTAATTCCGTCACACAATTAATGCATAGAAATTGAATCTTATTCCAAGCCACACATCGTAATTTAAACTAAACATTGTTTAATTAAATTCACAAGCAAAGTTACATAATTATAAAAGAATTAATTCGTTAAATCGCTTTTAGTTTTGTTTTCCGTAATGTTTAGTGAATATTTAATTTTATGTAGAGGATAGTTAGGATAGATATATTTCGATTAATAATTATCATGCTCAAAAAATGTATTTTTTAATTCATCACATAATTAACACATTGAAATGAAACAATATACTAAGTCACAGATCATAATTCAAACTAAGCATTGTTTAATTCAATTCCAGCAGAGTTACATGATCATAAAAATGTTTAATTCAATCCAAATCGTTTTTGGTTTTATTTTCCGTCACATTTTAGCTATTATTTAGTTTTATGTATAAAAAAAAGTATGGATGGATTATTCTGACTAACAATTATCATGCTCAAAAAAAATGTATTTTTTAATTTATCCCAAAATAAGGCATTGAAATGAAATCTCATTCCAAGTCATCATAATTTAAATAAATACACTATAGTTCAATACAAATGCAAATGTACAAGGTCATGAAAAAAACTTGAATATGTTTAAGACTTGAAGCTTTTGCAGAAGGCAACATCTCAGATTTTTTCTTTATAATTGCAAGAAAGATAACATCCATTTTATCAGTTTCTCTAAAATTTATCAATTTAAGAAATATATAGCACCATTATATTCAAATTGCAAATTTATTTTCTCTAAACTTGGTAAGCGAATCTACCATACATTATTTGAATGAGGAAGAAAAATCACAACGAGTTTGTTTATTAAATTCATAACTTTCAGTAGAAACCGGAATCTGCTTCTCATAAATCTCATTCCTCATCAGCAAACAAAAGAAAAAGACATTTGGACATTTTCCAGAACGAAAAAGAAAAAAAAAATGAGGGAAAAACACAATGCCATTTCTTACATCTCGCGCCTTCATTTTGTTAAAATTCTATTTTTGGAACGTCGAAACATTGAAAATAGAATTAGAAGCAAGGAAACCAGTAAAAAAAATAAAGAAGAAATATATATATATATATATCTAAGTGTGAATCAAAATATAAGACCGGGATTGAGCTATTCAGACAGTTTCTCATAAATAGCGCCTACTAACACTGCCATCAGCAATTTTAATGAATTCGACTGTCAGCTAAGCCTAATGAAGTTCTTTCTGTTTTCTTTAAAGACAACTGTGAAAGCAAAATAAGACCTAAATGCTTTTTCTCGCTAATATTTTTCTTTTACATGTCAGCCGCAGAATTTCTTACCATCTATGATATCAAATATGAATCGATAACAGAAATACATCATCTATATTCATTCATGATTATTCTTCTGATATACTAATTCTATTTTCGAACGTCGAAGTATTGAAAATAGAATTAGAAGCAAGGAAACCAGTAAAAATAAAGAAGAAATATATATATATATCTAAGTGTGAATCAAAATATAAGACCGGGATTGAGCTATACAGACTGCTTCTCATAAATAGCGCCTACTTACACTGCCATCAGCAATTTTAATGAATTCGAATGTCAGCTAAGCCTAATGGACTTATTTCTGTTTTCTTTTAAAGACATCTGTAAAAGCAAAAGAAGACCTGAATACTTTTTCTCAGTAATATTTTTCTTTTTAAACGTCAGCCAAAGAGATTTTACCATCGATTCGGTCTGGTGTCATCGATGATATTGAACATATATCGATGACAAAAATACATCATCGATATTCATTCATGATTCTTCTTCTGATATGTTAATTCTATTTTCGAACGACAAAGCATTGAAAATAGAATTAGAAGCAAGGAAACCAGTAAAAAAATAACGAAGAAATCTATATATGTATGCGTTTGTGAATCAAAATATAAGACCGGGATTGAGCTATTCAGATGGTTTCTCATAAATAGCTTCTACTAACACTGCCATCAGCAATTTTAATGAATTCAAATGTCAGCTAGGCCTAATGGAGTTCTTTTTTGTTTTCTTTTAAAGACAACAGTGAAAGCAAAAGGAGACTTAAATACTTTTTTTTCACTGATATTTTTCTTTATACGTGAGCCACATTGATGATATTAAACTTATATCGATGACAAAAATGCATCATCGATATTCATTCGTGATTATTCTTCTGATATGTTAATTCTATTTTCTAATAAAAACACTAAATACATTTTGAAATAAATTACATTTAATCGGCAAAATTATCTGAACAAAAAAAAATCACAAAAAAATCTTTATCCAAATAAAATAAAATTTTCAAAAGTAATATGTTCTTTAGAACCCTTTATGCTAAAATCGAGTACATAATTTATATTTCGAAATCTTAATACTTTTTGAAATAATTAAAACCCTTCTTCCCCCGCCAAAAAAAAAAGTATCTGAAAAACTAAAAATTTCCAGGACATTTGTTAAGAAAAAGTTAATTTAGGACTTCGAGAAGTCTATTGATAATCAATATACTATTTCTAAAAGGTCAAACTTTTTCTTCAAAAAAAAAAAAGATCCCTTCAATGTATTTTATTCCTAAAAAGGCTATACTTAGAACAATAGATATTTTGGAACAGACACGAAATATTTTTTCTGATCCTTTTGACGATATAAATGAAGAAACTTTCAAAATTTAATTACTTTTGTACAGTAGGAAAAAAACCCTTTCCTCTTTTGAGCATAGGTCATATAAAGCTACCTAACTTGATGGTCATTTGCATCACAACTGAAGGTGGTTGTTGGTGCGTGATATCTCCCAAATTTAAAATAAACTTTCTCAAGATTCAGCACATTCTCTAGAAACTTTCTTAAAGGTAATGGAAAAACTTTGGATTGAATAACTTAATGTAAATACAGACAAGGGCCAATGCCGGAGTCTCTGTTGCAGTTTCCATCAAGTCAATTCTTTTCTTATAATGTAATATAAAGCTCCGGATATAAACTCAAATCGTAATTTTTCTGCACATTACTTAGCATATATTACTATAATACATAATTATGCTCCTTCCCTTGAGTATTTTCATGTGAATTATTATTTTGTAGATAGTTATATACAGGGTGATTACATAATTAAAGTCCCACTTTCAAAATGCTGTAAAAAAAAGAACCACTTGTCACAATGAGTTCAAATTTGAACTGAAGATACTTGAAGAAGGGGGAAACGGTATGGCATCAAAAAAAGTTTCAAAAACGTTCTACTGATTTTTCCCATCCAATTTGGTAGGACATTGCATGGGCTTTGGATGGTATGGATAGGGCTTTTCACTAACAGTGTCACAACTGTTGAATGACTTGGAAGCAATTTTTTCTGTCAAAAATCGAAACCTTCTAGCACATTGAACACTACAGTGGGTTTAATGTGCAACTCATGCCAAATACATTGTCATTTCAATTGAAAATATCACTGGAAGCCGAATTCACTTTCTTTTATGCCATTTACAGCGCAATCTATTAATACACTTTGAAACTCTTTTCCCCCGTTTTCGAGTATCTTCAGTTAAAAATGTGAACTCATTGTGACGAGTGTTTCTTTTTTTTTTTTTTTTTTTTTTGCAACATTTTGAAAGTGTGACTTTAATTATAATGAACCTATATACAACGAAAATTCTAATGGAAAATTTGGGGGGAAGTTTTATTATAATCACCCTATATTTCATCAAAAGGGGCCTGAAAGGCCTAGTGAGTAGCGCCTGGTGCTAGGGGGCCACAGGTTTGTGGTTCGAGTCCCGCGCTATGCACTTTAAACCGTAGGTTCCGGGTCAAATATGACTGTAGAGTATTGAGCGTAGGATTGACAACCCTATCCCGTAAAATGACTACATTTGCCACTAGGCACATGGCTTTGGACCACCATAGGGGCGGTTGTGCCATTGATGATGATTTCACCAAAATCCAACAACTAAAAGACTATTTAGACTTTTCTTTCAGTGTCTTATCTGGAACGCAATAATTAATTTTCACATGTGTGTTATCGTCGCAATATCACCATTTTTCAAAATTCATTTGACTAAATATTCTGGAAAAAAAAAAGCTTTTGGTTGCAAAACCGTTAGTTGTCATATTGTCAAAATATGAGCTCAACCTTCACTTTTGTTTTTCTACTATAAATCTCGGAAATGGTTTTTCCTCGTGCACTATCAAATACGTATTTCGTGCTTAGATGTCAGTCAAAATCTTTTTGTAAAATGTACACATCATACGTCGTTTTCAACCGTACATGCATTTTAGTTTTCGAAGACGCTTTTCAAAGTATGTTATTTTCTTCCGCGAATATTTCTGAGAAGTCTAAAAAAAAATATAAATAAATAAATAAGATTCTCGAATTTTTTGTTTGTTTGCTTCCTTTTAACTTCAGATGTTTCCTTCTTATATGTGATGATAGATATTTTGTGTAGGATTTTAGACATTTTAAGACTAAGAGCTTTTGGTATCAATATCGCTATATAAATAATGTTGATTATTTGTGAATTTAATACCTTAAAAGATTTTAAAAAATCGTTTCAATAGTACCATGCATGTAAAGACTATATATTTATATATACCAAGTTCAGCAGTTAGTTTCTCAAAGTTTTTTGTGTTTACAAAATATTAAAAGCTATTTACCTCATAGTTTCTTTATTTACTTGCTTTGATGTATACTTATTTACTTTACTTTTCTTCTTCTACTATCTTCTTACCTTAAAAAATAACTTTTAAGCTCTAAAATATTCGAAACTTTAAGAAATTATGATTCATTTTATTTTTTACTTTGGCAAATTATGAACCATCCTTCCTCGATAAACAAACCCTCATATTTAATTTACTGACTTCAAGAATTATCTTACTAATCATTCATCCCATGCATTGAGAATTGCAATGGTTATTGCTCAACTTTCTCTTCTTGTATTTTACTCAAGTGTATCATATATATATATATATATATATATATACAGGGAAATGCTCTATCTTATGTCACGGTGAAGCAAGATGGTGCTCCTCCACTTGAAACGTGTTCTGTCAAACGTTTCTTAACACAACGCTTTAGTGACAGAATTATCTCACATCATTTCACGTTTCTGTGGCTGCCAAGGGCCTCCGATATCACTCCAATGGATTTCTGGCTGTGGGTATATCTGAAATTTAAAGCATTTGAATTTAATCCATAAACTGAATCTGATTTGGAAGATGCTATCAGACCCTCAAGTTGTGCAAATTCCTCTTGTCATGGTAAGTGCTTCAGTGCTATGCACCATCTGCCACATGCAAAGTATCATCGTGTGTGAAGAATATCCCGTGGAAAATGTGTAAATTCTCATTTTCACATTAAAATGCTCTGCTTTCTGTTTTCTCTCTGTTCCTCTTAGTCTGTCTAGCGCCGGTGATTTTCGTGCTACAGACACCTTTCCAATGTCATATATGGTTTTTCGCTATGGAGAACACATTTTAATAAAAAAAAGTAGGTGTTGCTGTTCGAAATTTTTAATCGTGCCACTGCAACTGTAACTATTATTTAATTGCTGTTTTCCATACCATTCTTGAGTGCATGCCTCAAAATATCTTTAATCCAAAATATCAGTCAGTTTCTTCGATTGATATGATATCTTCTTCTTCATCGACGCAACAGTCCCATGGTAGACTGCCTACTGGCAGATTTAGAGATTGGAGATGTCGTCTTCTTACGGTGTAGGGTTGTCAGCCCTGTGCTCTATAGTCAAATTAGACCGGGGCGTACAGTTTTATGGGGATTCCGAACCACTATCTGTCAATATCTGTCATGGTAGTCCCATATATATATATATATATATATTTTTTTTTTTTTACATCCACGTATAGATTATCCTATTTTTCTAGGATGTTGTCTGCCTATTTTAAGGGCCACTCTTCAGTTTTTGAGAAAATCAAGTTTGAAAATCTGAACAATTTCTATTAGTCAAATTATTTCTATTGGTCGGTGGGCCCGGTTGGAAGAGGCTTCGTTAATAAACGTGATGGTAGCATGTTCTATTCCCAAACTTCTTTATTTTATTTCGTTTCCTACATACTACACAGTTTTTGCTGTCAATGATGTGAGTTACTTAATATATGAGTACGTAATAAGAATAAGATAATGAATACGAGGTATAATTACATAACAAGGCAGATTTACCTGAAACTCCTGTCTGCAGATTCTTACAGAAGACTTGCATTTGTGTAAAGATTACTATGTCATAGCTATTTCTATTCTTTGTGGTTTGTGTAGTATAACACTTTTTTTCTAAGGCAAACCTTATATAATGTTAAATGTCCTGCAATTTTGCACAGCCTGGTGGCCAAGTGGCTAGCGCTCTGGCCTTTGGTATCACAAACTTCAGGTTCGAATTCTTGCGGTGTCATGGAGGTTTGTCGGTGGTTCGGAAAGTCTATCGTTCTGTTTAACTGCGTGCGCACAAGATGACTGACTAAAGCGACAAACCAAACTTGCAATTTTGCCATGTCAGTTTTCAGTAATTCGATATCTAAGTGGCAAGCATAGAAAAGGAAAAAAAGTTAAACAATGGCTTAAGTTCCGAAAAGAGTTTTCAAATCAAAACCGATATACTATAAACAACATCCAAACTCCCTTTTCGGAAAACTCCTTATTTATAAAGATGATCTCTAAATAATATCTAAAATGAAAATAAAATGAAAATAAATATTTTCTTAAAATTTTTCAAATAGAAAACAAAAAAATAGAGCGGCTCTCTTATTTATGTTTCTTCCAAGTATATAGCTCATAATGATTTTTCTGACGATATCTCCTCAAATATCGCTATGAGAAATTCCCCATCAATACCGATTCGGATGATGATACTATCTGCTGTCTGCTTAAAGAAAGATTCTCTTTCTAGATCACTGCATTTATCTTTTATTTTGCGATTTTTATGTCTACAAAACGACTTTTGCTGAACTTCTTTTTCTAAGAAAAACGATTTATTACTTGATTGCTTTTGGTCTGAGGTAGATTTTCAATTTCGAAAGATGTCTACAAAAAAATCATTACAAAAAAAAAAAAACCTCTGAGCTTTATCAGAAACAAACATTGATGAGAGTGTAAAAACTAATTTGACATCTAAAAATATTAATCATGTATTTTCTGCGCATTATTTTTGTATTTAACAAATTAAAGTCCATAAATTAATTTCAATATATTTTCAAATAAATCTAAATTAATTATATAATAAGATAAATAATAATAATGATAATAATAAATTAATTATACAATAAAATAAATAAATAATTTCAAATAAATCTAAAGTAATTATAAATTCAATTAATCGCGTAATTAATGAACATTTTCAGTTTGTGAGTGTGGTTCCTCAATTGTTAACTCATGTGTGCCTCTGACGGTCATAAGGAGTAAGAATAAGGAGACGGTAAGGATGATATTAGAGAGTTTTTGATACCGTATTTTTTTATCGTCCGATATTTTTTTCTCCCCAATGCGCATGCTCATAGGAAACATTATTAAATATACGCATGCACAATTTCCTATGAGCATGCGCGCTAGGAGAAAAAGAATATCGGTTGATAAAAATACGGTATGCAAAAAACTCTCTATTGTCTTCCGGGAAAACTTTTATGGTTAACTGGCTCGCATTTGCATGTCTACAAGAAAACACCCCGGAAGACTTACACCAATCATCGACACGACATATTTATACACATTATCACAATCGGAAATGAGTCTTCTCGTTTTAAAATAGAACGGAAACAACCAGCAGACTCAAATCAGCCTTCCAGCATGCTAATTGCTAGTTTTATAACTAGGCTACGAGTTGGGAAAAACAGCTATTGAAAGCATAAATGTAACACCTTATCAAAGGCGCAGCCCTTTTCTTAATCAATATCATGTAATACTTTCAATATAAAACATTGGGGCCTGATGGTTGAGTGGCTAGCGCTCTGGCGCTCGGGGCCATAGGTTTCGGCTTCGAATCCCGGTGGTACCATGGATGTTTGTAATGGTCCGGAATTCACTTTAAGTCGTGGGTCCTGATCTATATGACCGTAGAGCGCCACAGAGCCCAATCAAACTTCTCACCCACATCATTCCTAAACTGTAAAGGAGGCAATTCAGCTCTAGGCACAGTGATGTGGTGTGGTGTGGTGTAGTAGTAGTAATATGAAACGTTACTCTTATATACATTTAAAGCTCGATTCTGGCCAGATGCTAAGATACCTAATCTACAGGCAGAATTGGCAATAAATCAGGCTTCTGATCGGCTGATGTTTTGCAATCAGCGATTTTAGTTCTGGTGAGCATAAACAGCATAACCGACACCCTATTATACAACTGTTGAAAATTAAAGGTAAAGTGCAATAAAATAATTTCATCCCCACACTTTGTGGTTTTTTCTTTCATAATTTGTGAATTAAATGTAGTGAATTTATCAGACATTTTTGCCATTACCTGTACTGTACAGACATACAGCATTTATAAAGTAGTGAACAGAACTTCAGATTACCCGTGAACTATCTGAGGGAATTCTTCTTCATTTTTAAGATCATGACAGACACAATAACTTATGAAACCAGTCCAGAATAGTATTGTATATATACTATACTATTTTAAGAGGAATATTGTTGCATGGATTTAGTACACAAGACGCAAAAAAAATTTAGAGGGTTCAGGGACCCTCTGCAGGAAACCCAAATTCCTTGACAAAAAGATTATTTTTTTAATCATTCCTCCACTGCAATCTTTTCCCATGACACTATTGCATTTCTTCCAGAAAGTCTCATGCACACAAAATACCAGAGCGCGCTGTCAGATGGGGAAGAAGAGTTGAATCAATAAAGAGAAGACAACTTGCGTCTCTTGAACAGCTGATCTTTGATCTTTCCTCCTTCTCAAAATTCTTCGCGCATCTCCAACACAGCTGCTACCTTTCCTTTGATGGAAAATAAAAACAAACAATAAACATTTCTATCTCTTTTCTCTCTATCTGTTTTGTTTTCCACTGGAATTTTGTAGTTGTTGTTTCTGATCTTCGATATGGTTTAGCTCAAGAGTGGCCAACCCCAATGATCTTGCGGGCCACTTTTGAAAGTCCGAATCCTAACTCCGCGGGCGGCATATAAAATTACATATCCCCTTATTAGATTGAGATCCACTATGGACATTTTTTTGGAGTGAAACATTGAAACATAATGAGATACTATTATTGCGTTTACTATTATTCTTACACGTAAACATAGATAATATAATAATAATAATACTAAACGTACATTGTAATTGTACATTGTTAGCTCTTGTGTTAAGATTAACACTAAAAATGAAATATAAAAAAATATATAAATATAAACGAAATAAAAAAATGAAATCATTAAAAAATATTTATTTGAGTAGTGCGATATGTGTTTCTCCACTCATTAACTTAGCTTTTACAAATCGATCATAATTTGGGTATTGGCACACCGTAATGGGTGTTGCATTAGAGTCCGTTACGTTTCAGCAAGTTTTGTGTTGGGTCCATTTCATTTTAGAAAAAAACGATTCGCAGGAGTAAGTTGAATCAAAAAAGCTAACAACTTCAACTAAGAGTCCGATTTGCTCTGCTATGAACAATCAACTGTGCGTATCTAGGGATAGTCACTGCATCACTCAAGTCGCTTAAAGTGAAATATAGAATCTGTTAGATTAGATGTTCCAAGATGAGCAAGCATCAGGAGTTTGCAGACTATAATTTAAATATTCTGCGAACTCATAACTGTAAACTCGTCAATAAAACAGGCAGTATCTGTCCTATATTCTCAAAAATATTATTTTAAAATCAAAGTTAATTTTTCTAATAATTTCGGCAGTTCATTTTAGAATAGATGGATGCACACAAAATGTATTTATTAATGCATTGTTTTTCACGACTTTGGCCAATATAAGATAAATATATTTTTGTAAAAGTTGGATGCATCTCACGGGCCGAAAAAATATTCAAGGGTGGCCCCGGGTTGGCCAACCCTGATGTAGCTATTAGACAAACTCCATAAGTCCATAAACATCTAAAAGTCCAAGAATAGAATGAAATATAAAAAAGAGGTAGTAGTAGTAAAAAACCCTCGTCCAATGTAAAATTCAAGACAGTTTAATATGAGCAGTCCTTCACTTGGCAGGTTCCAAAAAACAGTCCTTCAGATGTGAGACTGTGTGGTGAGACAGTGGACACACAAGTGTCCATTGGCAAACTGGACACTGGAAACTGTCTATACTTTTTTATAATCTATTTGATATTTATTTATTATAATAATTTTGATATACTAGTTTTATAAACTGGATATATTACTTTTTTAACTACTTTCTATAATTGGGATTGAAGCAAATCATAAGAAACGTAATTAATCATTGATTTTGTCAATACCTTAACTGCATTTTTTAGAAAATTGTAAAGATTTAAAATTAAAATATAAAACTAATTTTGAGAAAATTTCGTTTGCATTAAGAGATGTTTTTTTTTGCATGAGGATGTTTTTATCTCTGTCTTGATAGGTTCCTTTGTAGTAGATTCAGCATTATTCAGGGCACAAAAAAACACTGTTAAGCCTTTTTTAAGCCAACCACATGATCTAAAGATTAAAATAATGCTTTCTGAAGTATTTTAAAGAATCACTGTTCTAGATTTTTATTTTTAATTTTTAATAAATTAAAATTAATTTGTGTCGTAAAACTTATTTCCAATTTCATTACGTACAAAAAAACTAAATTTCTTTTATAGAGATTCGAAAATGTACTTAATTTTCATAGAAAATTTATTTAAACTTTCTAAATATATTGTTTGTTCGAAATTGATATTAAATACAGGAATTTTCATCATTTAAAAGAAAATTATATAATATAAAACTAAAAACATAATTTACCTAAAAGAAAAACCGAAAAACATAACTCAGTGCTAACTTGCCAATCAGAACCAAGTCTATTCGTTTTTAGAAGCACTGACACTAACGCACGCCACTCTTGAGCTTAAACTCTCAATATGTATATCCACCATATACTACAATGGCACACTGCTGTTTCTGATTGGCTGACATTCGCCGACGAACATCTGGTGATAATCCAGTTTAATACTTACTTTAGCTAAGACAAGCGTAGACACGAATTAAGGAAACTTAATTTTATTATTATCACAAATAATTCTTAATTAAATGTCGCATTAGAAAAATAAACATTTAAAAAAAACTTTCTTTTTAATTTGGTGATTGACTCTTCAAAAAATAAATGAGTTTTTCTTACTTTTTGTCTACTTACTAGATATTTTTAATTAAATTTGCTGACAGCTAAGAGAGTTTTTTTTTAATTCCATATCATTTCAGAAGAGTTTTTACAGACAAAATGTCAATTATTCTTAATGATGCAGCAATTCCGTTTTTATCTGAACAGCAATTATTCTTCAAAATCTGTGGCAACAGTTTGTATTTTTATCGTTGCTGATGCCATTTCTTTAATAAAATTTCCCTTCCGATTTATTTTTTAGTGAAACAGAAAACTTTTTTTATCGAATCATGATCAAAGTTATAAATCTAAGTAATTTTTCTAGTTAGAATAGAAAAAAATTAATCATCGGAGCAAATAACCAAAATAAAATTTTCTTTTTAATAAAGTAATAAGATTTGTTCTTGTCGTAGTTAAGTATACAAAAATAGAATAATTTATCAAAGCATCAAAAGTTCATAGAGAACTTAATATTTCTAAATATAAAAGTTTATTTTGTTCAATATGGGATATTAATTACAGTAAATTTCCTTATTTATGCAATTTAATCTATCTCAATGCTTAAAGTTCAGTTTATATACAGTTATATAATCCAGTTATACAGTTTTAATCCAGTTATCCATTATAATTAAAGCCCCACTTTCAAAATGCTGTGAAAAAAGTACCACTCGTCACAATGAGTTCAAATTTGAACTGAAGATATTGAAAAAGGTGGAAACGGTACGGCATCAAAAAAAGGCTTCCAAAGTGTATTAATAGATGGCGCTGTTTTTTGATGCCATACTGCTTCCCCTTCTTCAAGTATCTTCAGTCCAAATTTGAACTCATTGTGACAAATGATTCTTTTTTACAACGTTTTGAAAGTGATTTATTATAATCCCTCTGTATATTTAATTACAAATATTGAATTTCCACAGACTATTGCATCAAAATTTATTTTATATATCAATAATTTTTCATTAAACCAAGAATTATTTAAATTATTTGGTATTTCTTTTCTTTCAAAAGCTTATGAGTAAATAAAAATAAAACAATATATGGAGAACTGAATAATTAAAATCATGTACACAAATTTGATGTAAATTACATATTAATATAACTGAATTAATATATTGAAAATAAATAAAAAATAATGTATATACATATTAAAATAATTGAATTTACGTATTGAAAACTAAATAATAACATAACATACATATTAATATTAATAATTGAATTAATGTATTGAAAACTGAATAATTAAAATAATGTACACAAATTTAATGTAAATTATGTATTAATATAAACAATTGAATTCATATATTGCAATATAAATAATTGAATTAATATATTGCAAAATAAATAATTGAATTAATATATTGCAAAAATAAATAATTGAACTAATATATTGAAAAATAAATAATTGAATTAATATATTGCAAAATAAATAATTGAACTAATATATTGAAAATAAATATTTGAATAAATTGCTCTGATTCAAATAAAAAATAAAAATAAAAACGTTTCACGTAAACTTTTATTGCCTCCAATTTGGCGACAGTTATAATTTGATGCATCTGTCGAATAATAATATTCTTTTTTAGTAACTTTTTTTTAAAGCTAAGTTTTTAAACAATTCAGTTTCGAAACATTTGAAGTTTTTCACTTTTTTTTTTTAGTTATTTTCGAAGTCAGTGAAAACAGCTGTTGCGATGGATTTTGTAATGATCAAGTTTCTCGAAGAAAATTTTTGTCTTTTTTTTTAAAGTTGTGTTCTTTTAAAACTTACAACCCGACGATATGTCGTTCTGATTTGCTGCGTTAATAAATTCTAAATCTCGGCCCATTTTGTTAGGTAATTCTTCTATTGTAAAGGACGAAAATAGATTTTGTTAAAAAGGCTAGTTTTTATTTTTTATTTATCCTTGAAATTAATTTGCTTGTTTTGCAATTATGAATACTAAAAACAGTCCATATATAGCATGGTATGTGATAGTTTGCAGGTATACTTTTAGGGAGAATGCACCTTATTTCTGCATTGAATGAGGGGAAACCTAGAAAACTCCCAGCATACCACTTGGGAGTTTTATTTCATCTTTTCGTTTTGTTCATTTTCCCAAAATAATAAAAAAAATTGGCAGATAAACTGATTTTTGCTATTTTTCAATTGTTCGTATTTACAACTGCATTACAAAATTACGAAAATGACCATTCATTGGACTCAGAAAGAGAAGAGATGGGTGCGAACATCCCCCCCATCCTTGGTATTGTTCGTTCAAAATTGGGGGCGTAATTTGATATAAGGTTGCATGCTCCCCTTGGTGAAACCTGTGTGTAATAGTAATAGGAATAGTAGCTGAATCTGTTACATTATTCCTCTCTACTCTTTCAGTATGAGAGAATAGTT